>KI422787.1:43137-56998 GCA_000473375.1 Anopheles culicifacies
AGGTTTACAACCTGCTGATCCAGTTACCATGTAAGTGACTTATCACTAAACTTAACTGTTACCTCATATAAGTCGCTAATGAACCAGTTTATAACTTATTGAAGATACAATCCTCTTTTAATTATTACTTTCTTTTTCTGTCAACTTATATCAATGCTTCAGGTATTTAAGAATTTCCGACGCTTGTTTCTCTGTGTTAGTGTTGTACGAAACGAATGAGAGTGAGTAAGAGATTTAAATCTTTTTAACGAATGAATTGAATCAATTCTTGACAATGTGGTTTTAACGACTCTTTTTCGCGAATCGAATCACAGAGTTTAAGCGAGAGTAAGATTAATTATATCGACTTTCGAAAGAGTTGTTTAAGCTCATAACGATACGAATCTCTGAAGCGACTAACAACTCCTTCCGAGTAAGATTAATTGAAACGATTCCCAAAGAGTTGTTTAAAGATGCGAATTGCGATGAGGAAGGTGTAAGAGCGAGTTAATTCGTCGAAGTTGAGTTGTTATTCTCATCCCAACTCTCGGTTCCCAGTTTTAGTTCAGTTCGTTAGGTACATTGGGCTAATAAAAGCAAATGCATAGATAAATGAAAACTTATTTAATTAATAAACTAATCAATATATTCATTTTTTTAAATTAATAAAACATTCTATATTATTTATATAATTCGCGTAAAGTGTTATAGATATTGCTCCTCCTGTTAAAAACCCTAGTGAAATTGTAGTAAAAGTCACGAATTAAGTTCATGATTTAGTATTTGAAAAACATCGAAAATGCTAATTTTATAATCAAATTAGCTTTTAGAAAAATCAAAATAGAAAACCTCAAATAATGTCCATAGGACTTATGAAAGTCATTGTACAATCACACTTTAACGTCACAGTTTCCGCAACAACGGGTGCAGTAGTGACCATAATTGAATATCACCTGCAAAAACCCAACCTCCTTTCCTGCCGAAGGGGACTTTCAGTGCTGGCAAAACATTGGAAGCACCAGCTGTTGTAAAAAAGCCAATCGATCTTTTTTTTCAATTACCTCCTCTAACTCTAAACCACACTATTGGCACAGATGTGATAGTGCAATACTATCACGCATCTATTTTATGACGATACCGTACACTTTATCGAAATGGAACGAGATACATTTATCCATTCTCCCTTACCATCTACCGAACAGGAATCGCTTTTTAGATGTCGAACGGAAAATCAAATTGTAGAAAAAAACCCCTCATTCGAGTTGGTTAAAGTTCGCCGCTCCCTTTAATTCGTCGGTTTCCGCCGCTCCGTATCGGGCACGAATATTGATGGGCGGCCGAGATAGTGCAGCGCGATAGTGATGACACTAGCGCAAACGACCATAATTGAACCAACAGGATCGAGCTGGAACAGTTCAACCTGCGGCAACATTTACGTTACAGTGCTGGTGCACTCCGTTAACCATTCGGGGCGGATTATCCTTTGCAAGGCCTAACACCTAGCACACACCAGCGCCTTTCCGGTGTCCGGTTCCGGTGGAAAAATCTCCGATGCAGAAGATGAGAATTTTAATTAAATAATGTTTCCCATCAATTATTGGTTACCAGCCGCTAGCGGACCAGCCGCGGATGAGATTTCCACTCTGGCAATACTCGACAAGTCCTTTCCGTTCCCGCGGAACTCAAACGCAATTCGATTTTGGGCGATGGAATTAAACTGCGTATAGCGTGGAGGATATTCAACGTCCATTCTAATCTGTTCCCGGTCATCAGTTTACTACAATGTAGCAAGAATCATTAGTGCAATATATTATTTGGTACACTTTAGACAATATCAAACACACACAAGCTCCGCTAATTGTGGGATTGGACGTTCGGTTATCTGCTTTAATGCTATGCTAGCTTTGATCTGCCACCTGGCAAAAACCATCCCAATGATTCCGATATGCTCGAACGAGAACCGTTCGACATTCCGATTCGAATCCCTCGGGGCTAATTTTCTATCGACGTTGAAAACCCATTACCATTTTTGCTTGCCTAGTGATGAGTCTCGGGAGAGTTTGGTGTTATCGTGTGCGCCCTCGGTGCAATTCTTTCCCATTTTTCCTTCCCAAATACTCGACATACACCCGGCAGAGCGATGGTTCAGCTCGATGTGGCACTGTTTCTCGTGCGCTGTGGCATGGTCACTTCACCGAGTGCGGACGCAGCGCTGGATTCGTTGGCGTATTTCACGGAGCATCCGGGACCGGTAGAACGACCGTCTGCCGGACAGGAGCTGTGCATTTCGCCACCGGACGATCATTACTGGAACGATGTGCTGGAGCGCTATCTGCAGCTGTATCCACTGCTGCCAAGAGTTCTAACCCGCACCAAACTGGGCAATGTACTGCTGCACGCGTGCTCGCTCTATTTGATCTTCGAGCCGGAAGCACAAGCACGCCAAGTGTTCCTGCGTATTCAGTTCCTTTCGACCAACAGCAACTGGAACCAGGCGGCACGGTTCGCTGTGATGATCAATCTAAAAACCAACACACGTCACATATTCAACCAGTTCGAAAACTTCGCATTAATGGGTGTCCGGGATGGGTTTGTGCTTATGAGTGCACCGGAACACAACCGCACCTTCACGTTGATGGCCGATGGGCTGAGTTACGCTTTGGATTACGCCATGACGGTCGACCAAATGCCTGCGCTGTTAGCGAACCGCAGCATCTTAGGACTCGATGGCCGACGTGTGGAAATTGCCAACTACGCTGAGTTTCCCTTTCTAATGCAGGACCGATACCAGACGACTGGTATTTATTTCCATTTTTTCAACGAGTTTGCCCGAAAATACAACTGCAAGGTAGTGTTCCAGCCGCGCGATGTACAGATCGTTCTGACTCTTTACAACAGAGAGTTCCTATCTAAAACGTTCGCGATCGGCAGCTTCACGGGCAACTGTCTAGTGGTGCCGGAAAAACCGAAAGAAGGTTTGATTCACTTTTTATTTTCACCATTCTCCGCACCGCTCTGGTGTCTTTGTGGATGTTTTCTTGTCGTTGCGTTCCTGCTGAACTGGCGCTGGACACACAATTTTCCCAACAATATTCTTCTGACGGTTCTGTTCGGTGACCAGGCGTCCGATGATGCATACTCCCCGCCGGAACGGCGTCTCATTTTCTTGGCCGTGGTGATCATGTTTTTCTTCAGCGAAGCCTATTCAGCTAAACTGCTGTCGACGTTTATAGAGTCACTCAATCAACCACGCATCCGCACGATCGAGGCACTTGCATCGTCCGACATTGCGATCGGTGTGCTACACTTCGAGGACATTGAGGCGTACGAGCAGCTGCATCACAACGTGCTCATCGTCGACGAGCCGGATTATTACGACAATTTGCGTCACGGACGGCACGCCTTCATGGTACAGTGTGGCAATGCGGAGCTTTTCCTGCACCTGGAAATGCGTCGCCAGGATAGTGAGTTCCGCGTACCGTACTACATTTTGGAGGAGTTTTTTGGCTGGCGCATGAATGGGTTTTCCGTGTCGAAGTTTAGTCCTGTGACGATGCAGTTGCATCAGTTCATTGGGCTCGTTGGACAGGCGGGACTGTGGGAGTATTGGAGGGAGCGCACCGTCCAGACCTTACGGTACATTGTGAACCGTGGATTGATACAACGGGAAACGTTGAATCTGAACGATCTTATATCGCTCCAGTATGTGCTGATTGTTGGGTTTGGCAGTGCGGCACTCGTTTTTGTCACCGAAGTACTAGTTGGAATAGTTCAGCGATATAGACAGAGACTAGGCAAACCCATAATTCAGCAATGCTAAACAAATATTTGTTTGTACATTTATAAATTCGGAAGTCACGCATAAAAACAGTAACCAAGCACGCAAGTACAAATAAAAGCATCAAGAGGCACATGTTGGAGATTACGAAAAGATCCTACTATTGAGTGATGCTGACCATCAAATAAGGTTTGCCGTTATGTCCTACTTTTTATTAGCAATTCTAAACCTCGAGAGGTCTTGAGCCAATCAGTTCTGGCTTTCTTATCTTGTATTTTACTTAACCCCCTCCTTAGTCCTTAACCCAGGAGTCTTTCGTATGAGATTTGCACCACTTTCCTCATTCTTTACGTATAACAGCGGGTCCTCAAGTGTAGATGACTAATAACATTTGCAAATTTCATGGAGAGGTATAACGATCCTGGACGGAGATCAGACTGCTCTTGATGCATATGACCAGTTCTACCATCGTGTTAACCTTATCGCCAATGGATTTGTTTAGTGTGACTGACTCCACCAAACTTATACTGAAGCTTATCAAATCATTAAATAAAGCACATGTGAAGACCGTCCCTTAGTTTGTCGCTTCCAACTTGGGGATAGATAAATTGACCACACTGATGTTCGCGGAGATGTCGAGCGTTTGATGCCACTCATCCTCAACTTTTCAATGCCGTAGTTGCTCTTGTTGCCTCTGAGAGATGTAGAATAGTCCAAAGCTATAAACAATTGCATATACAGCAATAGTATTCCGCATCGTTGGCACATTTGTAAGAGACATATCATATTTTCGTAACGCGAACTAGTACTGTTAATCGCGCTCTGCAATCCAAGATTGCCACCGAAATCCGGACAACACCTATTAGTGAAATTTCAGACGATATTTTAATTTCCCTATGAAATAGCTAAGATAGGTAAGTTGTGTAAACGTAAGGTCATGACAATTGTTATACCAGAAATATCTATTCAAGAAATATCTATTCTTCTTCTTGCTTATAATATTCTCTCTATTAGTTCAGCGTCATACGTTTACCGATCGCGTTATCATAACAGCTTCTTCTGACTATACGGATAGCAAGTGCCTGCTCAGCGCTATACAGATATCAATCGTCCTCTGTAGATCGTTGGTAATGTGCTGCTATTTTTCCTACTGAACCATACTGAATTAAACTACACGCACTGATCATAGAGCCACTGATCAAGCCGCATCTGCGTACGTTGGAACTGTTTCTACAAACTATTACACTACTTCGGTATCGTCCAGTAGTCCGTTCTAAAGAACTACTAGAGAGCTTAGTACGTGCGTCAATTCGTACTTGAAGAAACGATTTTGGGCATGATTTAGGATTGCTATAATAACTCCTATTAATAGGACATCTCTTGGCTTCATTGTTTTTCTTTTAATTAATCCTAATAACAAGAAACTAAAACAGATCATTCATCTACTTACGTTGACCGGTTGGAAGTGGCTCGCGTCTTTTAGTTCGGTCAGATCGAGCGGTGGCTGCTTATGCGGTGTAGCAGACCAAAATGACACTAACCACCGATTTCCTACAAAAGCGGCAAGATTAAAGTACACCTCAATTAAAGCAATCGGACGAACGGCGGTGTTCGATTCTTACCCGTGTGTCTGTCCTGCCAGTACTGCTTGTGCTTGGAGCAGCAACCGCACACGATGTTTAGTGCGAAGATAAACACACCGAGCACGGTGCAGATGGCGATTGTAACGTAGAACGGGTTAAAGTTCCCGTAGACGTGTCCTTTGAAGTATGGATTGTCTAGGTACGCTGTACGTTCCTCGATGGTGGACATGATACTACACCATTCCTACCGGCACAAACGTTCCGGATGCTGATTGCGGTTGCTAGTGAGGAGGGCTGAATGCGTAATGGGGACGGTTAGGACCTGGGCAAAAACGTGTAAATGAAAATGAATCAATTAAACACAGATCGAATGGAGCATCAGATGTGCAAATGGCGTATGGTAGGTGGAAAGTGGGCCCTCGTCCTGTGTGTTTCGGGGTTAAACGGTTTTGCCGCCTATGCTTAAAACCGAACGTCACTTTACAACGAAACAACTGATCGCGCTGTAAATTGGTGAAACTCTTGAAACGTGTTGTTGAATATTTAATTGGATTCATGATTGAATCTTGTCTGATTTTGGTACATGATTGCAGACACTCGTTTACGGTAACAGAGTGCACAAGCCGAGAAATTGTTTGCTTTTAATTCGGCATTCCCTGATGGTATGAGTCCTCAACAATCCTTAGGCAATGTATTTATTTTGTTTCATTTCTCTTGCCACACATGCTCTTGCCATGTATTCCATGGAGGTGTGTTCGGAGTACAAAAAGCAGAAAATTGAATTGGGCGGTTGTTGTACGACAAACGCTGTTTGCACTTTTATTTTTGAAATGCTTTTAAATATTTGAAATCCTTTTAAAGGAAAATAAAAGGCGCCTAAGTCCAAAGTCAATTTTGATGCAGCATTTTTTTGCATAATAAAACAAACAAAACACAACGTGGGCGCTAACAAAAATGCATTATTTAAAGCTTTTCATCAATTTTCTAAAGCTTTGACAAAATATTTGATTAAATACGAAGAACCAACAAAAACAAATCACGGGCTCAACCGGGATTTGAACCCGGGACCTCTCGCACCCAAAGCGAGAATCATACCCCTAGACCATTGAGCCACCTGTTGAACTCACCCACCACTACACATCAAGTATGCTGTGCAGTGGATACAACTTTAACGCTCGCTCCAACCCTTACGATATAAACAAGTTTCAATTAATAGGCGCGCTCGCGCTCGTGTGTGTTGGTGAAATGACCAGCAGCACCAACACCGGTCACCATCTTTTTCCTCTTCTTCTCCATATCCACACTCCGCGCTCTGGCACACAACTGTGTGGAAAGAATGCGCCGTTTGTTCCGTTCCTTCTGCGATGCGTCACCATGGTCACTTGATGGAATTTAATTTAAAAGCACTGCATTGGGCGCGATCGCATTCGATCAACGCTCCAAACGTTGCACCACCATCTGCATAAAGCCATCGTTTGACACATTAAACATGGGTGCACATGGGCGTGTGATCATGGCCCGAATATTTCAAGAACTATTTTCCACACATTCTACACACACGATTCTTCCAGAACAGTCACCACATTCGCGTTGAATTGAACGTATTAGAGCTTTTAATATGAATATGCACAGTTTTCTGAACAAACAACACACTTTTCTGACTCGGTAGCGTTTCTCACGTAGGGCGTGTTAGGGTGTGGTAGGTGATCAAACACACGAGGGTGGTTCTTCTTATGTGGGGACGTTACGATCAAACCATTTCCCTATTTCGTCACACACCTTACAAACCCGTTAAAATTTGAACACGAATGAAAAGCTTTCTTACTTGTACTTTACTCACTTTGTAACGCCAAAAAACTACAGGAAAATCTCCAAAATATGTGTTATTACCGGAGCAACGCAAAGGAAAGAAACCACTCGCGGCCACAGCTTTCGTTGTTGTGCGTGTTATGTTTCGCTTCCACGCCGCCGCCGCATCGATCGCACCAACACCATCGAACGCTAATTGCTGCCACACTCATGTGCCGCAGCAGGGCCACAGACGCGTGTGTGGGTTTTTTGTTTGCTTCGATACATACCTTGTCATTCATGCGGTCGCTTGCAACATAGACACACCTTTTTTCAAAGTAACGGCTGCAAGCCCTTCCGGACACGGACGCAAGCCGTAATGCTTTTGCCCTAGACAGGTGGACAGACAGTTTTACAGAGCGATTAGAATGTCATTAGAACGGAAAGATGATCGAAGAGAGTTACGATCGTCCATAAACTTAGACATACTAATAGGTTTCCTTCCGACCAAACAAAACAAAAATTGAATGTACATTTAAATAAATATATCTACTCCTATTTCATTGTTGTTAATGTACAGCATTTTATTATTCTGTGTAGCAGAATTTCAAATCCAACATGATCGTTGTAACTGTAACGGACATTTTAAAACATGTTTTAGAAGATGGATGTGAAAGTCCAGTAAAAACCGGTTTCAGCGTTGTTGCAGTTGTCAGGGTTGATCTCTGAAATGGGTTGGAAATTTGGTTGCAATTTTAATAAATATAATATAATTTATTTGCAACGCACTGATTATGTGCCGGATATCTTGCTCATTAATGTTCATGTTCAGATATTACTGTGCGAGTGTTTACAACATATAAGGGAATCATAAAACCAGTGGCGGGTTTAACGGTAAACAAACTAAGTGGAATCGGAGGGTCCGAGCTGAACAGAGAATTTGTTCGTCTAGAGACAGACTAAGCACTGCCGCACATCTTAAGCTTATGCCGTACAGCGAATGTGTTAGATATTGTATTTCATAACCAAATTGAAAACAGCTATTTTTGTACGAAAATGCTCATAAGAATTTAAGATTGATTGATTAATTCCAAACCAATGCTTAGGAGCTCTATACTTATGAACCCGACATTGCATAAATTCCATGTTAAAGTTGCATTATTGAAAGTTCCAATCAGTGTAAGAAACTAATTTTTAATTTACTATTTTTTAAAATTTATATTACTCTCGATTGACATGCAGATGTTTGATTAGATTGAATGTTAACTGAATTTGAAGTGGGAATACAGGACTGACTATTCTATTACGAGTAAATTCAAGTCACGGAAGTGGAAATGGCAAGAGCTTTTGGCTGTAAAAGAAGAAGTTAACCGAGTATGCTCGCGATAGAACAAAAAAATTCGGAATTTTTTTCTCATTTGTCAAAAAAAGACTAACATACTTAAAGAAGACCTGATTTATGGATATTAAAGATACATTGTCGTTTAATGAAAAAAATAATTAGCGAACATTTGAAAACGGTCCGTAATCGGCGAAGCTTCCGTCTGATGCTAGAAAAGGAGCGTTGTACGGCCTTCATGTCAACATTGCGAATTCATCTCTTCATTCTACCAATCAACTGTTTGCAAATCGTGGTTCTCCAGTTATTTTTGTACACCAAGGAGCTCAAAACGCCGAAGAAATCTTCGATTGAGCGACACTGAGACAAATTAATCGGGTTGTGGTTTTTGGGTACAAATGCGATTGAATTCAGGTATAGTATTCAGGAACGATTGTGTTTTTTTGCGTAATGCGATGACGTTTTATCCGGCCAAAACACGTTTTGTTCATCAGCATGATGTTTTTTTTTTTCAGAAACAGGATCAAAATTTTCTTCAAGCATTCGTTCTGGTACACCCATTCTGATTGATTGCCAAATGAAACTGAAAATTACCAAACGGAGAAATGATTTCCTGGCTTTTAATAGAATCCTTAATAGTTCTTAAATTAAAGAATAGCATAGCAACTACTAATCAATTGAACTTTAATACAGTCGCGTAGTCGCGGGTAGTAAGAACTATATTAAAATAAGAAAACTCTCCTGATATGTCTGTTTTTAAAAAAATACTTTAACTTTACGGTTTTCTATTGCCATGACGCATTGAAAACAATTAACGTCCCGAAGAGACTATTTTTCTCTACATGTAATCAGCCTCTTCACATGCATTAGGTATTGTATCAAGGATATTCATTTATATTTTGAAACAGTATTTTTTGTAGCTATACCTTGATATAAAATGAATCTAACTATGCAAATTAACAAATAATCAAATTCGGAATTCATAAATTTTTGCTCAATGATTTAAATAAAAGTGTGTCGAAGTTTGCTATAAATTTAAATGAATTATTAATTTATTAATGAAAGTATTTATTATTTAACGAACAAATCATTTTTACCAATTATTTAAATGACGATTTGCAACGAAACCAATGGTTTTCTTTGTAAGTGGCCTTATAGTTATGTTACATGGAGCTGTTTTCTAGTCGGCGAAAAAGTTACGAATTAGTGTACGAAAAAATTTGACAAAATAATGACATTTTTTTGCTACTCTCTTCAACTTTCCAACACATCATTTGTATTTATCGCTTCATCGTTTTTTCAGTAATTCTAAACAAACCTAACGGTCTTCTATTTACATTACGGTATGTAGAACGAGATTTTTTTTAATTAAAAACTAATCAAACATTGAAAGCTAAAGTAATAAAGAAATGCGTTTAATAATTAATTTTGTGCATTGATGGATCTATCACGATTTCAGGATCTACATCAATCATTTATTCATCTGGAAAGTTCATGAATCTCTGACGTTTCATTAATCTTTGTAAAACCAGATCATGGCTCCTCCAGCAAGATTCATACGAATAATTCCTTTCAAAATATTTTTTTCCGTTCAAGACTAATTTACATGATTTCGTTTTAACAGTTATAATAATTAAATGTGGCATTGAAATCGAACTCAAATTGTACGAATGTACACAAATAAATTGTGTTCCGCATTATTATAAATAGAATTAGTATTGTTTTAAAATAATTGCATCATTGTGATGGGAAGTGGAAATTATTTATTCCATTTATCAACTGTCGTTTTGTGAATGAATTCAATAGTGTTCACAGCAAAGGCAGGCACTACCGTTCAAAGTGCGAACCAAAGCTTCCAGACCACACAGAACTGATTATCCATAATTGTGTAACACTACACGTAATGGCTAACGAATTATTAGAATTATATTTCCGAGAGCTAGCGGGTAACGAACTCAAATAACACCGGAAGTTCCATCAATAGTTGCTCTACAATTTTCATCTGTAACTGTAATCGAAAGTTTAAAAACAGCAAACCATAATCGAATTGTACCAACATTTATTAAGAAAAGCAATATTCAATCTTTAAACCATACTCCAACAGTCTAAACGTTTATAAGAAATCAATTTAAAATTTAAATGTTTCAACATGGATGACATAAAAAAGAACCTAATATGATTTAAATCATATATCAATCATTTCACAAGTTTGTGACATCTTATTGTACTCGAAACCGATTGTCGATTCTTCCTTTTTTTCTCATTTATTCGCGATAATCAACATTCATGCAATTACGCTCCATATTCGGCCAATACTTTATAAAATGAGTCCTACTTAAGCGCTTGTTCAGAATGGTCGGATTAACCGTTGCGTTAAGCTGTTTTCAACTTCCGATGGGTATCGTGAACAAATGGTTGTTAAGGTGCGTGTCATATCATCGTTATATCAATAGTGTGAAACCGTACTAAAAAAGAAATAATTAAATGACTTTATCCTACCCATTGTAGGATACTGCTAGTGCTGAATGGTCTTAAGCGCAACGCTGCAATTGGTTTAACATGTTATTTCATGAACTGTCAAGTGAACGAATTTGCATCCAACGAAGATACGTTCGTTTATCAATACATACCTACAAACATGTCGAGCGTCGTGTTTAGCAATGTGCTGATTGAGCATTTGGAAAGGAAGATGCTAGCAAACTTGCCTGCAAATGTTACCGTACAATGTTCCTTAGCACTGAAGTGGGTTAGTGTGCCGATGGCTATAAACGATCTACGAATTACAGCTACCAGCGTGACGAAGCTCGATTTCGAAGAACGATCCATGCTGTCGCGGTTAACGGTTAAAGAATCGAAATTAGCTAAATTGCCGCAAACAATCGGCAACGCACGTTCGCTAACGTTCATATCAGTGACGGAATCCAATGTACGGCATCTGGATTTGGCTGCATTCTGTGACCATTCACTATTGGAGGTGATTGTTTTCAAAAGAAATAAGATACGTAGCGTAGTTAATACTGCTACACGATCATGCACGCTGTACGAAAAGCTTAGCTACATAAGACTATCGGAGAACAACTTAAAATCATTCAATTTGAAATTAATCACACCGCTCCATCATGTAGCGTATCTGGATGTAAGAAACAACAAAATAGAAACGATTATCGGTTCAATAAGGCACCCATCGTTGGACCGGCTTGAAATAAGTGGCAATAATCTGAAGGAGCTTACTCTCTGTGACTGGAACGTTCCAGGTGTGCAAGTTTTATCACTGAGGAAAAACAGTTTAAGCAGTGTACCCGTATGCGTACAAAACTGGACGAACGTTTATTATTTAGTTTTGAGTAATAATGAACTTTCTTCCTTTTCCATTGAAAGTGTTGCAAACATGGACAATCTACTCGAGTTGCAGCTTTCGTGGAATAAGCTGGAGTTCATACAGTTAAGTAGCTACCAATTTCCCAAGCAGCTGACACAACTTGATATAAGTTTTAATCGGCTTCATCAACTGGATTTGTCCCTGGTGCCAGTGCAATCGTTAATGATTAATGCGGACAGGAATTTTATTAGCACGTTCGATATGAACAGCACCTCACCCAACGTGAGTGCCCTACGACTGACGAGAAATCCGATTGATTGTTCGTGGAATACGCCACAGGAACGGAACCATACACAATGTAAGCAAACGTTAGATTTTAGTTCATAGTTAAAGTTCGGAGCATTTACTGAAATGCTAGCAAAAGAGGAACAAAATCCAAGAGGAAACTGCTATAAAATAACCGTTTTTTCTACAGTCCGTAACTTAACTGTAAGGCCAGTCGTGTTTAAGAATAGCGGGTAATGTTGTAAAGATAGGAACGATTTATGTTATGCAAAGTTGTGGATAATAAAAACAATACATAAAGTATTTTTCTTCCATTTAGTATATAGTTACGAGAGTGGAACCACAGCTTTATTTTTATCAATTTAGAACTGTTCTCTTTAGAAGCTGTAACCGATCTGCCTTACCTCGACTCCCGATTCCGATCGTAAGGCTGCTGCATCCCGTGCCATCCCACGAACACTAGCGCAACGCAATATTGCACTACGTGCCCACAACTGGACATGACTATATATTTATGTTTCTAATTGTTTCCAAGCATTATGGCCAGAAAGAGCAGTATAAATTCGGGTTCAAGTTTTTGCTAGTTTAACTGACTCTGGAATTAGATAATTTCTTTATTAAATCTCGTATATTTAGAATTTTATATTTTAATTTTTTTATCCCGATTTTTTTTATAATGCTTCCCATTTTTTAAGAAACATTTACAAAAAATAATTACATGTCAATACAAAGTATTGTTGAGTGTAACTTGATGGGTGTCCCACTGATTACAAATATTACGAACAGTGATTAATTTTTGCTTAAAGGTCGAGGTTATGCTGTTCATACAATGTTATGTACATTTCGGTTGCACTGAAAGAGTGCATGTAGCAGTTACGGATCGTAGAAAATCTGAACAAAATATTTTTAATAGCTTCTGTCATTCTTCATCATGTGTGATTTTTATGTTTTTTTTTTTATTTCTTGAAATGATTGACGAACTCTAACTGATATGCTATGCATATAGGCAAAATTATTCTTTTTTTTGCATGGTTATTTTGGAAACGGTTCGATGGCCGAGGAGACCGAGGCGCCGGTCTTCGAACGGACAGGACCGAGGTTCAAATCCAATTCAGACCGTTCCCCCGTGCGCAGGACTGACATCCTGTTGCGGGTACAATTCAAGTCACGGAAACCTAAAATGGTGGGCCAAGACATCTCGAGGTTGATGAGCCATAAAAAAAGAAGATGATACAAACACACAATTTACTTAAAGAGTTATGAAACTCAAAACATATGAAATTTATGTTGCAAAATCCAATATTTAAAAAGCCAAGCACGCCTGAAAACTGCAGTTTGCATAAAAATAATGATTTATCAATAACAACGATTTATTTTAATTCAATACAGCTTTTCTTGGGCCTACCATAACTACAAAGGCAGCCGGAATTAAGAATCGTCAGAAGGAATGTTCGTAACCATAATTAGAAAATTACTAGAAAATTGTTTGCTTCATTTTCTGTTGAACCTATTCTATATTTTTAAATGTCATAGAATGATGGAGTGAGTAGAGTAGAGTAGAGTAGAGTAGTGTTTTATTTGAACAATTTCATTTTTGCGCTTTGCGCATTATACTTTCGCTTATAATAATGGGTCCGTCCATATTGACTCTCCTCATTAATCGTGATACAATTTTAATAACATTGTTGACGTTTTGATTCTATGTTCGTTTGTTACGCATTAAATGGGAAAATTTACACAAAAACCCACTGATACTTAAATTTTAAAACTAAAATCTAATCCTAACTTAA
>KI422788.1:0-37553 GCA_000473375.1 Anopheles culicifacies
CTGGCACACAACATCACGGGACGTCGCTCTTGTCCTGATAATAGCACGACATATTGTTATTCATGTTTTTGGCGATGGAAAGGGTGAGAAACCGTTGAGGTGGGGGGAATTGGATTTGTGGTAAAAAGCAGCTAACCAGAATGGGATCATTTTGGGGAAGATTGACTCAAAATTGAGGCTAAATGGCGGAGTATGGGTGGAAAAATTTGGAATGAGTCTTCGGGAGTACTGCTACTGATAAGATGGGTTGATTGAGATTTACATCATTTCAGCGGAGTATTCAATGTTACTGGTGAGCTTCCATCTACAGCGGCATATGGGCAACTTTCTGATACAAGTGTACGGGCCGTGCGTGCTGCTGGTCGTCCTGTCGTGGGTTTCGTTCTGGTTAAACCGCGAAGCAACGGCCGATCGGTGAGTATCCTTGAGCTCAGTGACATGTCCAGCTTCTTCAAAATTGAGTTGGATTGGTTCTTTCATCTCCTACAGAGTTTCGCTCGGTATTACCACCGTACTGACGATGACGTTCCTGGGTCTGGAGGCGCGTACGGATCTTCCAAAGGTGCCCTACCCGACCGCACTCGATTTCTTCGTGTTCCTTTCGTTTGCGTTCATTTTCGCCACGATCATCCAGTTTGCGATCGTGCACTACTTCACCAAGTACGGTTCTGGCGAGTGTTACTTCAGCGTGGACGAGTTAACGTCCAGCTCGGATGAGGACGATAGCGATCGGGAAGTGACGGATCGCAATGGACCCGGTTCGTCTGCTACGCAGCATCACTCCATCAACATCGGCCCATCCACGTCCAGTCGTTGTGTTGGCAAGCGTTGCTCAACGATAACCTCGATCAGTGGAGCGCAGGGCAGTGGTTCGACGGACTCGCGCATCATCGAGGTCATACCGCTGTCCGTGTGTTCGTTCCCACTAACACCCATGCGGAAGACACCCAAATCATCCTGGACGGATGTTTCGTGCTTCGGTGGAGGTTCATGTGGCATCGAAGACCCTACAAGTGAGCCACACGCCGGGAGCGGTTCCTCCACGGCCGAGCGGACGGGTACATACGGGGCGTCCATTGATACTGCCACTACCTCGTCCTCGTTTACGTCCACACCGACGGCCACGACGTCCCTTGGTGGAAAACATCGGCGGCGTTCCGGAACGTCCACGCATCGAACCGGGACGACCCAGCATCTTACCATCAATGCACCGCTGACAGCGTCGGAAATACATGGTGCCAATGGACATCGGACACGCCGGCGCAGGAAACGAGCGCCTCGATTCAATTCGGTCTCCAAGATCGACCGTGCCTCGCGCATCTTCTTCCCACTGCTGTTCCTGGCCATCAATGTGTTCTATTGGTATTTGTATCTGTCACGCAGCGAGCGACTACCACAGCAGCACCACAAGACCGGTTAAGGAGAGGGGTTTTCTCAAGAACAAAAAACGTTCTGAAGCTGCCGATCCTTCCTGGGAAGGATTTAGAGAGATAGATATAAAATAAAACTGTTTACCAAGACGGCAAACGGGGTAACAAAACTAAAAAAAAACAAATAAAGAAGTAGTGTATTAATCTGTGCCCTCCACGACAGGCCGCTCAAAAGTCGTCAGATAAGTAAGAAGTAGTAGCAATAATGAGGAAAGACAGCACATAGAGCAGTAAGCTAGAGCCAAAAGTGGTTATAACATTAAGTAAACGAATCAATCGTTACGCGTAGTGTAGTGAATGTAAAATTGCTAACAATTGCATGTGCCAATGTGAAGGTAACAACCCAAAACGCTATAAATGCAGCAGTTAAAGATGAATTACAAACAAAGGAAGTAAAGATGTGGAAGC
This sequence comes from Anopheles culicifacies, assembly GCA_000473375.1. NCBI lineage: Eukaryota > Metazoa > Arthropoda > Insecta > Diptera > Culicidae > Anopheles > Anopheles culicifacies. Next base: position 1,839 of record KI422788.1, read on the forward strand.
AAAGGAAACTCCCGAACAGTGGACAGACCGGGAGCAGCATTAGTCTATATTCAATTGTCAGTTAGAATTCGCGTTGGGACCAGATGCGCTTACTAGAAAGAATTGATTAACGATGAGGGTTGGGAATATTCGGGTCACCGATCAGTGATTACACATCAGTGCACAGGAAGGCAGGGAGTTTCTGGTCAATTTTTCGGGGAAATGAGTCCACCGTGGAAGGGAAGGCGGATGTGTGCCGCTTGAGTACAAGTTTATAGCAAAGCAAAACGTTACCACTAGCAGAGATTTAAAGTAAATTTAAAGCAAATTGCCCATAGTAAACGATGTTGGATGTGTGTCGGAAGTAGTGGAAATAAAACCATTAGTGTTCAACGTACATATATGGTGTCTTTTTTTTCATGTGTTTAAGAGAAGATAAATTTAACTTCTGGTAAGTAATTAAAACTAAATGCAATGATGGAACTAATGAAGCGTAAATACTCTTTTTTAATGTTTGTAGCAAGATTGCTTGACGATGTTAGCATCATAAAATAGATTACATGTCTTTTTATTAACATAATCGTTAAAAAAAACTTAAAAAAGCACGTTGTGTGAGGCAAGCCCTGCTAGAAAACTTTTGTAAACCCATCGTTTGACAATGGTTTTTTGCGATTTGTGCTAGGCACAAACTATTACCTTTTACAGGTAGGGGAGTAAATCTCCCAGCTTAGCGAGATACACATCGGGAACAAGTGCCTTAACTGCTGGATCGTCGGACGTAGCGTACTTTTCGATATCGGCCGCATTATGAATACCCGTCTCGACCAACAGCGTCTGAAAGTCGCAATTCTTACCGAGCAAAATGTCCGTATTGCATCGGTCACCAATCATAAGCGTTCGAGCCGGATCTACATTGTACTCCTTGCGGATGATGTCACAAATGTGTGGATTGGGTTTTCCCATCACGATAGGATCCCGTTCGGCACACGTTACCACGGCCTTTACAATACTGCCCGTACCGGGAATGACACGGTCCGGCATCGGGAAACGTTCATCCGTGTTCGTACCGATGAATATAACGTCCGGGTTGTTTAGGTACGAAGCAGCTTTCATCATCTTCACGAAGCTAAAATGTTCATCGAAACCGACAATCACTGCACCGACGTCCGGATCAGGTACAAAGTTGGTCACCGTATCGGCCAGCGTACCCTGGAGCGTATCAGGACCGATGCCAATGTGCCGTATACCGACAGCGTCCAGCTCTTTGGTGATACCCGTCGAACCGATTACATAGACGGTTTTAGAGAATCCCACATTCTTCAGGTACTGTGCGGCAAGGTATGCCGTTGAAATTATGTTATCCTAAAATGGAAAGAATATTGGAATATTACCACTCGATCCAAATAGATTGCATCAGTTACTTACGATAGTGACGTTAAAACCTAGCTTTACAGCTTTCTCCACAAACTCAGGTCGTGTTTTCGTTGAATTGTTTGTCACGAAGAACAGCTTTTTGCCATTCGCGATAAATCGATTTATCACATCAGGCGCCCCGGGCAACGGATTGTTGTCCACCCAAATCACACCATCACAGTCCGTAAGCACCGTATCGAACGAATCGATCCATTGCTTAATCTCAGCCGGCGAACGGGAAGCAAGATTTGTACCACTGTATTTGGACATTCTCGACAAACGATGCAAGCTAAAATGAAACTTTGTTAGAAGTGGACGTAATTTACCCGGTACCCACTGTCTGAATACTTACGACCGCGTTAAAATAGACATAAAACACAGAACTGAGTTGATAGTGAATGCGGGTTTCTGTTCAACCCGTCACCGAGGAGAAAATAAAACAAATTTGTGCAACAAACTTGACATTGGGCAATGTCAAGCACAAATGTCAAGGGAAAGGTAATGCAAATTTTCGCCACAAAATTTTGATTTTGTTCAAAACATCAATTTCAAATATTTAACAATTGAACAAAATATGTTAACATTTTTTACAAAATACTTAATTTATTCACACCAGTAGAACAAAAACAGACCTTTTTCAACCGTTTATCTACTGCTAAGAACAGATAGCAACCTGTACGTTCTGTACGGTAAGTACTGAACCGCATATAATAAACCAAACCCCATTGCTTTTCGCCGTTCGGGTCAAGTCTGTCGGGCTGTGTATTTATTTTTTCAGTTTGTTTTTCTTTGTCTTTCAACGCGAGTAGGTTGCGTGCGTGAGCAACGTCGTTTCGAGGAAAGTTCGCTGATGGAGCTCTAAGCTAAACGGAAAGCATATCCTCGATTCATAGCTACAGCCGTGCAACCGATAATTTGTGTGCATGAGGAAAGGAATTTCTGCACGCACAATGTTAAAATTCTGCGTGTTCGTTGTGAAAAGTGTTTAACAGTAAAAAAAATGGATGCACGGTCAATGTTCTGCAAGAAGCATCCTCTAATCGACCGTGGCCAGCCGTGATTTTCAACAATAGTGATGTGTTTTTTCGAAGCTTCTTAAAAAAAGCCATTAGCCCTCGAAGCATTGCGGAGGGGGGTCTTGCCCTTAGATCGTTTGATAGTCAAAGCACCTAGGGGTGCGGGTGCGAGTGTGTATGTTATAAAAAAATCCCCAATCGTTCTCGGTGTAATCTCGCAAAAGAATCGTGCAGTGCAGAATAAAGTAAGTGTGGTTTTGTGTAAGTTTAAAGTTTAAAGTAACATGAAAAATCCAACGCTCTTACTGCTGCCAGAGTTTTGCAGCGTAGATAAAAAAGGGCCTCCCGTGAGAATGTGGTCGAACGCGCGTGTGTGTGTGTTGGTGCGATTGGCATTTGCTCTCGGTGTCTCTCCGTCTTTCTCTTTGCATCACGCTCAAGCTCCAAGGGTGAAGGCCAAACGGCGAAGAAGATGCTGTAACCTGCCAGCAAGAAAAAGAACGTTAGAAAGCGATGTAGAATCAATTTGTTCTGTGCAGGGTTCGAGGAGATACTTGAAATTGTTATTCCCTTTTGTAATTGATTCGTTCCACAGGGGAACATGGTGCTGGGAACGCGGTAGACACAACCTTTCACTTCCCTGCATGACACATACACGCAGGGTGAAAGCTTCTTCGTTGCTACGGTCGCTAATGTACCCATCATGCAACGCGCGTCTTCCCACAGCAGGGGGATTTTGCAAGTTTGGGGCCACGGTCGTCCTGTGCACGGTTGTAAACACTAGTGCGCGCGCGCGCCAGTTTCCCGTGTAAACATTTCTATTCCCTACAGTGGTAACAGACCAGCAAACATCCTCCATTGGCCTATCGTTATCCTTTTAGGTGACCATCGTACAGCCGTACACGTGCAACGTATCGGAAGGGTTAAAACTATTTGCACTTATGGCAATTCAAAGTCTTCAAGTGGAGCATACGGTGTCGTTGATAAACCAGTCAAACGAGTGCTATTGAACCAGAATAGAATGAAGAGTAAACGTTGAGTGCACGGTAAAAAGGTCGAGGAAAAGACGGGCGCGCATTTGTTTTGGTTGAAGAAGCAGCAAGGTCATGATTGTATACATTTGTTCTTTCAAAAGTGCGTGTGCGTCGCTTGCTTTAGACCCCCATGCGCGAGGGTTTTTTTTTTCTTTTGGTATTTTTGTTACCAGTTTCAGGTTGTTCTTCTAGCGCTTGTTTGTTTCGTCTTCCGCTTGCCCACGGTACGGCTTGACGAAGGGCACTTTGAAAGGTATTCCCACAATGTTTACCAACAGCGACGCAAATCGGTCGACATTTAAGATCGCGAGTTCACAGCATACGTAACAGCGAGAGTAAAAAGAGAAGGAAAGGAAGAAAGAGAGAGAGAGAGAGAGAGAGACATCGTGATTGGCAAGATCAGCAAAAGATCATGCCAAAATTGAATGGCGGATTTGGCATACCAAGGAGGCGTTGAAGTGTGTGTTTTTTTTTTCTGGTCATACAAGTTACCCAACCATCGTATCGTGTCGATGAAAATATGCATGTGTGTTTGTGTTGATGATGTTTTATACCAAAAAGAAGAAAAAAAAAGAAATCTTCTCATAATCGTCATCCTTTCCTCGTTTGGCCACACAAAGTATCACCTCCAAGTATAAACAACAACCAACACACGGCATTTTTCTTTCAGGCAGGTTTGGCAACCTTTTCGTGGTTACAAAAATGTGTGATAAATCCAACGGTCACGGTATGGCCGACGGTAGTGTTGGTGGCGGTGGTCGCAACGAAGCTGGAACGAATAATGGCGGAACGTCGACGGAATCGGTCCGAAATCACACCGAATCTCCCGGTCCCGGTGGCCAACGGTTGGGACAAAATGACATCGTCCAGCAGCAGTTTACACGCTTTGCAGATTATTTCGTAATCTGCGGACTGGATCTGGATTCCGGATTGGAGCCGGATCTGTTTGCAGGTAAGATCGTTTTGTTGTTTTATTTTTGTCAAACTTTTCAGAACTGGTATTGGAGTACAAGATTCCAGAGCTTTGTAATTCAAGAGAATCATAATATAATATTGAAGATCTTCATTTCACAACGAATTTGACAACGAAAGACCTAGTAACAGCGTCCCGCATTCTACGTTCCGGACGATATCAATTGTTGTCAATTAATATCAATTGATGGTCCCGTTGCAACCCTGAAGCAGAATGTGTCTGTAGTAAGCAAACGATAAAAGTCTCCATACTTTGGTTGTCTGCTGTTCTTGAACCCTGAGCAATCCACATGAAGCAACCCAGCCTGGACGACTACTAGCACAAACAACCGCGACAGCAAGGAAGCTTCACACAAATTAAGTCAATTGAACTAAATATGCAGTCCCTTCTTGCTTTGTTCGTTCGTTTCCGTTAGGGCATTGCATTGATTCGTACTGGTAAAGCGTTTGCCACGCACTTTTTGTTCGAGTTTCACGAGCAAAATTTCAGTACTGGTGATTTAATCCAGGCGTTAAATTAAAATGCTAATTTATCGCTTTTGCTACCGTGCTTTCGAGGTACAGAGCGATAGCGGCAAACAATCCCCACATTAGACGTGATATTGATAGGTGTCTTCTTGCCATTTTCAAGCCCTGTTTCGTGTTATCGTTTCACACGGGCTTCCGGTATTTGCCACGTGCTAGGTGTACCCTTGCAAGGTTGTTTTTGTATTGAACACCACTGCGAATGAAAGTGAGCTGCAATCATGCTGATTTTTTTATTTTAAGAATTATATTAAAACAACAGCACAGAAAAAGAATTTGATTATACTCTTGCCGAAATCTAAACGAATATACCTCCAACGATTAATTTACAAATAATTAGATATTTTTAAAAATAATCTGTCATTTACTTCTGCGCCACCTCAAGCCTCCATTGCTGCTCATCGAAAATACGCAAATGAATGGCGCCGGGAGTTAAAGATTTGTACTGACGTGCGCAAGAAACCCCTCCTTAGGCGGGTGGATTTAATAAAAGAGCACTTGTGCTGCCAATGCTGTGGGAACTGCGGTGCACACCTATTATTGACCAACAGTGTGAACAGACAAATGACCTCAAGGGAATGTTGTGAGCTCCATCCTTTCCTCCCTCTCCACAATATTTCTTATTTGGTGTGGTGAGCCATGACAGAACTTGGTAAAGGGGGCATTGGATGGCCGTTGGCCCCATCTCGCGGATGCCTTCAAGTTTGAAGCTAATTCTTCAATTACGCTCTCGGACAGATGTGTGTGTATGTCGTGCTGGTGTGTGGCTGCGTGTGCGGCTGTTGAACTCGTGTGAGATGCTGAAATTATGCCGTTGGCTAGAGGGTGTTTGGCGGATGCACGACAGTTGTACAATAAGTCTTGAAAACGTGTGGCATGTGTGGGAAGTTATTCATTTCGGCCTTCCAATTGCCGAGAGGATTTAATAAGATGAACGCAGATGAAAAGAGGTTTATGGAAATGGAAAAACATTATTTATTTGTTTTATTTTTCTATAGTTTTAATTGATCTAATACAAAAATTCAAGAGTTTTTCTTGAGGAAACCCAAACATAATTGAATAGAAAAACCTGTGTGCTTATGTACGATGTTACATGGCACGACTATAATGTGTTGCCCGTCAGTGGTATTTGGCATTTAGAATTCCCCTATATGTTGTCGTTTGCTAGCACTTGCAAGTAAACGGTATTAATTTATGCAAACCGCAACCATAATCTGCCATGCTTTTGCGCATAAAACCGTCGTGCTTAGCATTAAAACATTACCAAAAGTGCATTCGACGGTAGACATTGTTGAAAATTTTGTATAGATTTGTCTCAAAACAATACGGTTCGTATATTAATGCTGTTTATATTAAATATTATATTATGTTTAAATTGTTATTAAATTCTACAGCTTTACTGTTTTGAGTTTAAAAAAAAAATTAATACATTTTTCTATTTTTTGTGTTTACAATTTTTCTGTTTTTTTTCTTTCAAAAGTTAAGTTACTAACAATATTTTTCGTAATATAAATTGTATGTAATTAATTGTAATTATTGTTCATCATTTTGATCTTAAATTTAATTGTTTTATTGAGTCTCCAAATCAAAAGTTAGTATACTTACGAAATGTATTTTATTTTTTTTTCAATATTTTAAACAATATCTATCGATTGGTTATGATAAATTTCAATTTGTCATCGTTTGGTGGCAACATTCGTTATCACAACGCTTTCGCTCCAAAAGTGAAATCGATGGCACGCGAGTTTTTTTTCTCTTATTTATTGTCGTACCAGTGTGAGTCACTTGAAGCGATGTGAAATAAATGTTGTTGTATTGATATGTAAGCTAGCGGGACGTTCAAGATGGCAGAATATGTAAGAGCTGAGTTATAATAGACAGCAAATGGTTCGTGCATATCGGATAGTGATGGACATATTTGAACGTAACTAATGCAGACATAAACGAAACAAACAAAATGTCTCGTTTACGTGATGATGATAAAATGTACGCCTGACATTAATGATGTTTTATCAATTACGAGCAATCTTTATATCTGTCAGTGAGTTTACTGAACCCAGAAGCACAGACGTTATGGTGTTGAATGGGTATATTATTTCACATCGGAAAGGTATCATTATCATAAAATAAATAGTTTTTATGATGTGCATCTTTCCCTGGTAATGTCTGCAAAATATGATACCCATCGTAGATTAGTCGCAATAGTGACGTTTCGTATTTTCTAGTGTTTTTATTTACTTTTGCACATATCCAAGTCTGTCGTATGAATAAAAAAAGCCACTTTCCACTTCTTACTTAAAGCAATGAAGTTACGATAAATAGACAAGCGAGCTCATTAGACAACGCCACTGAAGAAACCAGTGCCAGTGCAGGGTCCCGTTTACTGTCTATTGTCGTTACGAATCAACGGACGTGCTAAGCTGACGTTTGTGGGCGAAGAAATCAGACCCAACGGCGCCCAAGCTGTCCTCGGTCGGCTGGCCCAACCATGATGACGGGACATTACGCCTTACGGAAAATGACTTCCAGACACTCCGGAACTCCTGCTTCCGGATAGTGGAACGCACGATGCCTGGTGCCAAGTATTGATTTTCCATCCTCCTGTTTGTCGTTGAAAGTGTTTGTCTAAGCACAAGTGAAAACGTGGAATTTGGTGGGACTTTTGGAATTTGGCATTTGGCAATTGTTTTCCCGACGATAAAGTGCAGCATTTTGAAATCTCGATTAGTACACCCGGGAGGAAGTTTCTGGTGTTTGCGGGAAAGTTTTGATAAACCGTCCCAGACGATCATTCTGAGTTGTGGTGTTTTAAGTTGTCTGCAAGAAAGAAGAGTTTCTTTGTTCTTTCATAATATGTTTTGTTTTGGTGATATCATTCTACTAGACGGTTTACTTTTATTCATTCGCTCATCGTATTTTGCGTCAACAAACATTATTTTAAAATTATTATGCTGAGTTTTGATTCATTAAATTGTATTCCAGCTGAAATGTTTATTTGTTCTTGGTTTTTGATATAGTGATATCTTCTTGCAAGAAAATATAAATTTAGTTTTATTTGTTTTGCTGAACAAACAATAAATAAATAAACTGCAAAAAAGCTAGAACCGTACACTGGGGCATAGGAAAATAAGATTTTATTACAACATTTGTGGTAATCAGGGATTGGAATCGCGATGGAACTCGTTTACTTGTGCGATGTCTAACATCACTGATAGAAGTTCGCCCCAGGATCTCTCATAAATCTTTACCTTGGGTAATTTCATTGACCAACTACATATTTCTCCGTCGGGAAATTAGCTACGGGGTAAATCGCATAGAATGAAGGCACATGAAACCCGTCCGCATGTTTACATTTGCTTCGCAACGTGCTTCCGGGTGTACGTATTACGCAAGTGACGTCCAAGGCATTCATTATTCAGCGTTTCGTCCGGTGAGGACCTCGGATCTTCCCTCGGGGCCGTCACCGGGAGGTATACACACCATTGGCCAATTTATCGCCCCCATTCCCCGGTCACTCGCAAGAATACTAGGCCATTTTAATGCTTGCTTTGCTTCGCGGATGTTTGTGTACTCCGAGACGGGAAATCCCAAAATAATCTTGCTTAGGAATGTACAACGAACTGTACTGTGGTGTGATGTGTCTCGTTAAGTAACAGCGCAAGCGAGTCTAGAACCAGTGTGGTTTTGACGAATACCTCAATCAACTCGTCATTGCTGGATGTGTCCTCATGCTACCCCTCACAGTCAAGGCGAAACGAAACATCGGTCGGTTGCACATCGCCCATAACCTACTCGGCAAACCGATTCCGTCGTATGGGGCAATGTTATTGGTGCACAAATTTCAACCCATCCGCCAGCAACAGTAACAACACCAAACCTCGGCGTGTTGGATGCTCATAAAAATTGAACAGTTTTCGGTTTTTGGGTAGCAGCAAAATGTTGATGTAAGAGTTGTTACGATTCGTCCAGCACGCATCGGAGATGGATGCGTGTTGGGAAATGTTGAGAAATCGAACCATCTTGCAGATGGTGCTGCAGGGATTTACCTTCATCGAGAAAGTACCGAAAGTACGTCACAGAAAAAGGGCAGTTGTCGGAACAGTTACTGGTGTTGCAGGAATGAGCGTTGGAATGCAGTTACGATTGCTGGAGTAATATCTTTTTATTAATTATCAATCTTGATACCATTAATTTAACGAACAGTCACGTTGATTGATGTTTACTCATTCGACCATGATGGCGTTGCTATCAGTGGCGATTATTGAATTATCCGAAGGTGTCCGATGATGTAAGCATATTATATGTGTCCAACCGTAGATGGGTGACCAGTGTAGTAATGCAGTGTTCAAAATGAGGAATTTCCATGTCTCACAACAATGTTCGATGATTGGAATAGGGTTCTAGCTGAATAGCTGTGATATAAAGAATATACCACATTGAAGGATAGAGGGCTAGAGTTTTATGTGACTTAAGTCAAACTTGCATCATTTGTACATCTTAAGTAAAAATAAGTTTAGTAAGCCAAAATTATTAATTTTATAACTTGAACCTGTAAGATCATTACGTTGATCCAGATTAGAAGATTCTATCTTTTGGCGGATTGGATCATAATGGATTCCAATTGAAGGGTTCGATTGCGTCTTGGTCAGATTGAAATTCAAATAAGGATATATGCGTTTAAGACTCATGACTATCTTGATTCTTCTCATTCATGTTGTCCAATGTTTCAGCTACTTTTGGTCAAATGAAGTACCGGCGAAAATATCAAAGTAGAGCTACGCGCAAGAATGCTGATTGAATATAAAAAAGTTTATAATCCAAAACACCTTGCGTGACAAGTGAAGATGGGATTATACAGACCCTATACAGTTCCAGTACTCAAATAGGCCTCTTGAACATGAAACCTGAACCAACCAAACATGAACCTTTTCCAAAGCTGAGCAAAGTTGGCTGGTCATGTCATGTGAATGATACCGTACGATCCAATGAAAAATGTAAAATTATTTAAGTTGTCCACATGGACAGAAGAGGAGTGATAACGTCGAAGTGGATTCTCCAAAACAAGTTTTGAATCTTCGTAATTCTCGTTTAAGAGTAGAAAAAGGGGAATTTGTGAAGAATTTTTAAATAGGCTACCAGTAGTTTTGTGTGAAAACTCGTGCCTCTCCCACATTTGTCGCAAAACCAAATTCGATATTAAAAAGTTTACTCGCTTTTACCTCACTAATGGCTGTTTAAATCTAGTGAGAAAACACCTGGTGCACTTGATAGCTATTGCGCATGCCACCCGACCAGGTTAGCATGAGCTTTTTTATATTTTATTTCCCAGTAAAGTTCAGCTGTCCCCTGGAAAAAGTATTTACGGTAACGACCTTGAAATATTAACACCTCACCGCATCACCCTCGCTAGCAATATGCTGTTTGACCAAATGGAGCTTACGATTTGGAGTTTCGATTTCACTTTTACCTTCATCGGAGGCCACCTCTGTTTCTATTGCAACTTTCACTGTGGTTCGTGCATGCATACCTCCCTATTGGCAGATTCCACAGTGGACACCGTTTACGTCCACCCGGGTGCAGTACAAACGATGCACCACGATTCGTATGGTATCTGCATTTGTTTGTAAATTGGCTTACAGTTGCGGAGTAAATTTAGCATTATTTTCACCCCGTCCCCGGACACCACCGGCTTACGGCTGTATTTGTGCATCTGTTGTGCCAGGGGCAGTTGCACGTCAGCGAATGGGTCATGTACCTGGTCGCTATTTTAACAAGCAATCCCACTGTGTGATTCAACCTTTCGTTCCATCGACTAAGCAACTGTAAATGGTTTGAAGCTGACTTGACTTCGAATTGCTCGTGATCTTTCTTGCGCGCGTGTGCTTGTACCATATGCATTTCTCATACAATAGGAAATAGGGTCGCGGTTTTGTGCAAAGAAACACAAAAACTTGAGCTCATTTTCACGGGTCTCACTACGTGTATGAGTGCAATTGTTTTATTGTGGCCATGCTTGTCAGGCACTCTATAGGAAGGCAAACCGAAAGCTTACCTATTTGCCTATTATGAGATAAAACCTTTGCTGCCAAATCATAGCTGTATTTTAAGCGACCCTGTTTTTAATCATAAGGGACGTTAATATGGATAATGAGCACGTACGTGCAGCTGAATTTTCAACGCAGCGTTTCCATCATATCTGGGGTGTGTCTGGCCAGGGCATGGTAAGCTAAGGTAGGGAAGCCTTTTTTCCAATTTGCAATAGCGCAGTGAATCTCGTCTTCTGTTTGTCTGCTGTGTGCCAAGAGAAAGTTGAAGCTAATGAACTTCCGCACGTCTCAATTGCATTCGATATGGACAGTTTATATTTAACTGATTACGACGTATATCAAATGGTGTGACAAGTTTGGGGAAAGATTTTTTTTCCCCTCACGACACTAACACTAAAAATTATCCAACTTCTTCCAATTATTTCTCACGTACACCTCATAAAAAGTATGCGACTGTGCGACGCATTACTTTACGCCGCAGGTTTTGCTCCCCTCGAGGTGGTCTCCATTTCTTTTTTCAAATCACGTTTTAAAATTCGTACAATATTTTCACCCAATTCCCATCGAGCGTGTGCGGCAGTTTGGTTTGTTGGTGACCGGTGTGACCGACTTTTGGAAGGTAGGAAAATTCACATGTCTGCTCCCGATGCTCACTGGAACGTTAATGTGATGAAGAAGGAAGGTGATTGTGTGGGGAAAACACACACACACACACGCTACTCCCCCTATTCCGGAATTTGCAACCACAGAAATGGAACTTCGATTTCGCCCAAACGCTTCAGGCGATGTTTAATTCAATTTTTGTTTGCACGCTTTGTACGGTGGTGGAAGCAGTTTTTGGTTTTCTTCAGCTCAAGTGCATTTTACTATATTCATAGTTGATGCGCACTTTTCTGAGAGTGAATAAATATTTATATTTCTCGTTTGTGGTGCGCGATTTATCGTTCGGGTACTTACGGTTCAACCCCGAACGCCTACAATGTCGATGACAGCAGCAGCATCGTCATCCGCTCGAAAGGCATTGGCACACTACTTGAACGCTACACTATTAACTGCCGTTTGAGGTGTTATAGATGACGTATGATTTCACTTCAGTAGTACGTGACCGTCCAGTGGCTTCGCTAATGACCTTTATAAAGTTTTCCATTTTTGTACTATTTCTGTGCAACATTCAGAACTATACAATTTGACCGGAGTAGTAGTGTCGCTTTTAGTTGGAGTTTCAATTAGTAATAGTGATAACGCCTCATGCTTCCACGAATAGAACTCATGTCATACATTTTTTTAGGATTTTCTTAACGATAAATATTCTTATGATCATGTTCTGATGATAGGTAGACCAGTGTGATTCGAATCTTGAGTCAAATCTTAAACTATTGATGAATCTTTGGAAATGCTCTGAACGAATTTAAAGAGTCCGTGAGTTCCTACTACTTCTTTGGGTTGCGACCATGCCTCTCATTTCTGGATAATACACTTTTTTTTACCTCATAAGAGGATTAGTTCGAATGGAATCCTGGTATCGGTACTGTCACGCAAACGACTAGCGCTATATTAATAGTTAAGTTGTGCCTTACACAGAGTGTAGTGCAATCAGTTGTCTCTCCAATCTTAAGATCTTCAGGAGTATTTAGAGGATCACAAATCGTCAGGGATTCATGAATCTAGAATAATATTATTTTCCAGATTATTTGAGAATTCATAAATCTTTATAATAGAGTTTCTGAGGTTCACAGACTCATACAAATTTATGAAAATGAATCAGATTCTCGCAACAATTTACTAGATAAGTATATCTCGTTTTCAAAAAGCTATAGAATGTGTTTGAAATTGGCTAATAAGATTAAAACTTCTCAGATATAAAAGATATCAAAGTGAATTAGAAAAATTGAAGAATATGTCAATTTTAATTTTTTTTTTTCAATATCTCTTAGTGATGTTGGAATTATGTGACATAAGTCTAGTTTTTGATTGATTTTGTTTATTTGATGTGCTTCCAGCTTATTAAAAACTTTTGCTTTTTCATCACCTTTTGCGTTTGCTTGTGATAAAAGCACGTTATAAACGACTATTAACACAAGTCCATTAAAGGATTGTTCTTTTAATGTTGGAGTATCAATTGAAAACTTTCAGTGTGTTTAAAAAAAATGAAAAGAAGATAAAGGAATTTTCTTTAACTACTAATTCCGTTCATTATATTGACTGAAAGCTGTCTAAACCTTAAATAACCTTGACCGCGGCTTAGTAAACCAATCTAAACAACGCTAATCACTTTAATTGTTTGGAAATAGCTTTGAAAACGAAAATATTAAACTCTTACATTTGAATAAAAGCTTCCCCATCATCCATCTCGTGACTAAAAACTCAGCTCCATCAAAGTTGTCTCAACCCCGAAACATTTTTAATCAACTAATGTACCAGACGGCCGGCCAGCCATTTAAGACACTAATAAAAAGTTCTACCACGGACAGCATTTTTCTCCAATAAATTGATCAAGGCTATGGCGGCAAGTTCATTCCACCGCACGTGGTCACGGTGGTGGCGTGAGCCAAAGGATTCATTTCATGTCAAGAACCAATATTTTGTCATGCTTTCCATGACTTTTCGGTGGTCGGCAATAAATAGGGCCTTGTATGGGAGGAAACCAATTTCCTCCTGCTTGTGGTAAATCACCCCGAAACGGTGAAAGAGGGTATCAGTAATATTTTATAGCGGGTCATGATCAATGACTCATGTAATTAGGTAAGTTTTACTTGATGGGAGTAAAATTTGTGCACGAAATTCTATTTGTTACGCAAACTTCTGGTAAGCCAGGTAAATCAATTGCCCTGCTGAAAGACGATAAATGTAGCTTATTAATGCGAAAGCAACTAATAATCATTAGTTAGCGCAAGTCGGTTACTTCCTATAAATGCAAAATGGAAGATAACAAACGCTCGGAAACGGGCGAGGAAGTCTGTTTCGCTACCTGTGAAGGGTTGCCACGATATTGACTAGACATCGTTAATAACTAAGGGAACGGTTAGCCATTTTCCCATCGGGGTCTGCATGTGTTGGCTATTAATTACCATTAGCTTTAATGTGGCTGTTTGAAGCGAACATTGGTCGATGTATCTGCGGTCTTGTGCGGAAATGTGTGGCTCTTAGTACATTCGAATTCAAAGCAAAAGGTGCATTCATCCATAACCTTCGGCTCAGCCGTGAGGTAGTGCAGAAAAGAAGAAAAAATAGTATGCTGAAACATGGCAGGCAACCCGAAAGGTGCGACGACGGTTATGGGCAGCAAAAAAATAGTCCACGCTTGAGTGGTCACCTTCGAAAGTGAAATCGGAAGTATTTTTCCTGCCCTGTACGGTAGTTTTCCTCTTTTTTCCAGTATCGGTTTTTTTTCTTTCTTGAATTAATTAACATGGCTGGAGGTGGTAGCAAGAAACTCCGGAGTTTTCCCACTCGAATTTTTCGTTAAATAGAAACAAACATTGGCTCGGTACTGAAAATCAAAGAAAACAAACTCATTCAACAATGTGAACTGTGCTGGTTTGATGTGGATTTTTTGTTTTTCACTCTCCCCCCCCCCCCCTTCCTCCTCCCAGCACGATGAACCCACACGGCAAACGATGGGCTTGGTCATAAAACATTATTGTCGGCATTGTTTTCGACCGTAATGAGCCGGTGATAATTTAATCATCGCTAGCATCATCTCTCCCTATCGAAGATGAGCTCGAAAGTGCCTAAACAGACCTGTTGCATTTGTTGGTTCACGGTGGAGTGTGTTTCACCTTTACCAGCCAACTTTTATAGAACGATAGATAATAAAATTGGGAGAAAGTGGACAGCAAGAAAAGGTCTAAAAGATATGAAAGGAGTGATCATAATTGTATTAAGGGGATAATTCGTTCAGTGCCTCAGCACTCTGAGTGTCTGTGGGAAGCCTTGTGTCGCGTCTGAATGGAGCATGACGTGTTTGTTCGATGTTGTTTTTCTAAAAGTGCAACGTTTTTTTTATAGCTCTGTTTCTGATAAGCAATCAGCTGGTTATAGAAAATGTACGTCAGGCATGCCATAACAAACTTGTGGTATTATGTTACGTTCTTCGTCAGCGTTACGAGCGTGTGGTAATGGTCACCATTATCAGATGTTCCGTTTCGTTGCGTCGTGTTAAATTGTTCTGAATTGATAATGCCATTTTTGATTAGGTTTTGTTGTGTTCGATGGTGTCCACTGTTTGCCTTGGCCTGCAATATCTGGCTTCCGTGGCTTGTATTTACCGCAACATGATAGTCAATCCTTTGTACGGAGGAACTCTATAACTAATTTACTGTATAAATATAATAACTTTTCAAACTGTGCAAAAAATTTTGCAAATTTGTTTGAGATTTGCAATATAAGTTGATAGTTTTGTACCAAGCAATCTGAAAAGACACTACAATACACATCTATTGAAATTTGTAAGTTTCTGTTGAGAGTCGCATAAGTAAATTCTGTTAAAATCCTATCAATCCTTTGTCCTCTCTGTTGTCCATAGAACTGAACATATCGAAAATAGAGGCGTCCTAAGATGTCAAGAACCAGTTTTAGCAACAAGGCGTTACAGAATTTAAAATAACTAACCTGAACCTGCATTTTTTTAAAGAATATCGAGTTGCGAAAGTTGTTGATATTTCCTGGATGAGCACCTCGATTTTACCAGTATTTTATTCGCCTCATGTACCGACCTTACTAGCCTTAATATTAAGCTAATGAGGTTTTGTTTTTTAGCCCGGTTGTTTAATTGACTGGCAACTTTAAAGGTTTTGTGAATTAAAAAAAAACTGCAAAAGCAGATATCCGCTTTACTCAAATCAAAGATGGAGTATTAGGTGAGACTTCATCATCAATATATTTTATCTCTCCCAATCTCGTCTTACTTTGGTTGAAGCTACGCTTCGGGTAGTCTGACACTTGTATAGGACAGTAAGTTACTAAGCGAATAACTGTAATGCTCAAACAAAGGTGACAATCTTCAAGAAATATGTATATTAGTGATATTTGATATATGTATATAGTAGTTTGATGCTAATCAGAGACTTACACATGGCACACATTTACATCAACGTGACATTTTTAAACATAATTAAACACGGATTACGCACGAAGCCAAATTCTATCACGTTCGTGGTGAAGGTTTCTGCAATCGTTCATCACAATCGTCACTATCCTACACGCTCCAGCATGACGATACAAGCATCATTACGTCAAATTGTAACAGTTGACCTCATTCAAGTGAAGCATGTCATAAGCCCACCGTTTACCGACATGCCTCGCATCGCATAATGCCTTCCTGGCCGCTGGATGGATGAGTGGGATGTTCACTAAGCGATTCTAATCACTTTGCCACTACCTCCCACTATGGCGAACGCTTCTGAACCGTTTGGCAACACTTGCTTGCGGAACTCTATGCGGTGCAATATTTCCTAGCAATTGTGTCTCCGCACAGAGAAAAACGGGTGTTGTGTCAGTAGGCTTTCCCGTCGTCTGGCTTCCCCTCAGGCAAACGCGCACCTATCTTGAATGACAACGTTTCTTTCCGGAAGATCGTCTTCGAAGTTCCAGTACAGTAGCGGTACCACGTCGGTCAATAGCCCTCTGTATGGTCTTTGCTTTAGCGCGGGGGGCAAAAACGCAAATGAATAAGTAAAGGCAAACTACCGTTTCGGGTGTTTGGTGCGCGGGGTGCCCAGTAGGTCGGGCATATAAACATAGGTCATGAAATGGAACAACTCAGGTCTTGCGTATGAGCTGTTAAAAAGGAGCATGCATAAACAAACGAGAGCATAAACTTTTGAATAGCTTTTTTATTTAATCATGCAAGCTTCTCAACAATTCATCAGACAATAGCTACATTCAGCTACAAAACACGTTGAACAAAATAGTTTATTTATCTAACTAATTTTATTTCGTTTTATTTTCTTTCACTTCAGGTGACAGCCTCCATTGCTCTCCGCTTGACAGTGCGTACAAAAGCAAACCACTGGGCCACTATCCGGAGCATGTGGCGTGGAATCCGTTCGATGCGCACGGTATCTGTATGCTGTCCCTGCCGCAAGGTTTGCGTTTTCGCACCCAAAAGCACAACATCGAGCCACGGTTCCACGCGTTTGCGACGACGCGCGAGGACGGCAAACGGTGCTACGGGTTCAGTCTGGTGTTTTACGAGGAAGTGCGCAACCGTCAGATATGTAGCGCCATGCATACGCTCCAGTCGATGTTCATTACGGAGATTTCCAGCTCGCAGCAGCCACCGCCGGGAACGTTGCGGCGCGTAAAGGAAAGCCCCGTTAGCCGATCCCTGCCGAGACACTTTAAAATAGCCGCCCAAGCGCCGGCATCCGCGCTCAGCTACTACGACGTCACGAAGGATAAGCTGTACGTGGCCAAGAGCCTGTCGCTCGTCTGTCAGGTGCCGTACGCGCACGTGGC
Source organism: Anopheles culicifacies (assembly GCA_000473375.1). NCBI lineage: Eukaryota > Metazoa > Arthropoda > Insecta > Diptera > Culicidae > Anopheles > Anopheles culicifacies. Next base: position 19,284 of record KI422788.1, read on the forward strand.
GGAACTATTCCTGCAGAATCTCTATCGGTAAGTGATCGGTAGTCAGTACTGTAAGAATGTATTAGGTTGGTACAGTCAGCGGCAAAAACGAGCTAGGGCGGATGGATCTATTTGCGTTCTGTCCGTAATCGTAAATGGTGCGAGGGTGTGCCTGTTGTTTGTTCCTTCCCATGCAGAACACACAACTATGACGTATTCAATACTTATTTTTACGTAGTGGCTCGTGACTTGTAGCATTTGAAGCGGGTATTTTTGCCATGAACAGGTGTTATATTTAACCAAGCAATGCTTAGCATATTTTCACAACGATAGCCTCACTCAGTTGTTTTGTGTTTGCGAATATGATAAGGCTTGGAAATAATATTCAAAATGGCAAATATATTTTGAGGCAATAAACAACAACCGTAGGAACCTAACATTCGGAATGTCCCTAAACGATATGCTTCATATAGGTTTTTTAACCGCCAATTGCCGTAAACGGAAAGTTTTAGTAATCAGTACATCTTTTTTTTCTGTAGAGACATTTTGAGACATTGTTTTTATAGTTTTTAAATACAGAGTATCCTCTTCTTCAGGGTAATTCTTTCTGACGGTAACTTCACAATAGTGATTCATAAAAATGACTCCACCCTGAACATTCACAGAAATAATTCTTGTAAAAACACAACATTAGTACAACTTTATAAACACACATTATTTTATGTTTTTTAGTTGTCTTCCGCGACATCCCGGTTCCCGATTGAGTCTGGAAAGCTACGTGTACAATATCCTGTACGAGGTGTCGACTCCACCGCCGGGAAAATCGATACGAATATACATACCCCCGGAAGAACCCCACCTACCTCCCATTGCCACCATACTGCAGCGACCGGCACAGAAAGACGAGCTACCGTTCATGGATTTCCCATTGCGGCTTCTCTTCACCTATCTCGGTGTCGAGTGTGTTATCCAGCTGTTCACGTGCGTGCTACTCGAGAGCCAAGTGTTGCTCCGGTCGTCCGACTATCAAAAGCTAACGATCGTGGCCGAGTGCATCACGTCGCTGCTGTTCCCCTTCCAATGGCCGCACGTGTACGCCCCAATCCTGCCCGCCTCGCTGCACCACTTCCTCGACGCACCGGTCCCGTTCGTGATGGGACTGCATGCCGATTGTGACAGCAGCGTGCGGATCGGTAGCGAAGCGAACCTGTGCTATGTGGACATCGACAAGAAATCGGTACAGCTGCCCGAGGAGCTGCCCTCCTTCCCTTACCGGCACGATTTCATCTCGGAAATAACGGCCGTGCTGGACAAGTACGCGGTGCCGCGCGATCGGTCGCTCGATCCGCCCAGCATACTCAGCCCAAAGAATCTCCTCAAGGACCATGACATGATGACGGCGAGCTGTACGCTCCCGTCCGGGATGCACGTACGTCGGAAGCATTCGCTGCACGATCTGCTCGACTGGGACCGGCCGAACTCGCCCGATATGCCACTGCCAGCGACAGCCGTACCGGCTCGCCCAGACGTTCGACAGAGGATCGTTGATATTGTACGGCGCAGCGGAGGTGACGAGGTGGATAGTAGTGGGGGACCGAACGAGGTTATGCCAAGTGCCAAGCAGAAGCAACCGCTCTCCACACTCGAGCAGTACTATGAAGATCTGAGACTGAACAATGCATTGCGCGAAATATTCCTCAACCGTTTCGTGCAGATGTTTGCCGCGTATGAACATTTTGTTATACTTCCTAATCAGGTAAGTTTACGGTTCGTCGCACTACCGCGGGTAGTCGTACTTGACCGACCGAAGGACAAACTCGAAGTTGGTTCGTCAATGACTCACGATCAAGAGCCGCAAACAGAGTGTTCCATTCTAATGCCCGTTCCTTCTCGTCCAACCTACAGAGCAAAGATGAATGGCTGACGAACAGAGAATCGTTGCACAACTTCGACAAGGCGTCATTTCTGTCGGACCAACCACAGCACCATCGTCCATTTCTGTCCCGGTTTCTCGAGAGCCAAATGTTTGCCACACTGATCGATAACAAAATCATGCTCTCGTGGGGTGACGATCTGAACGGATGTCCGTTGGTGGATAGCTTGAACGGTGACATGGAATATAGCTTAAAGCTGTTCGACTCAAGGATAAAAATTTTGCGGTAACTATTTTCCGGTTCTTTTCACATGTGGCCTTGTCGTTAGGTTTCAGGGTTAGTAATGTTAATTGCTGTTTTTTCTTTTGTTTCGTTTCGTTGTGTTTCGTTTCCATTTGCAGTAAGCGGTACGGTGGCGAAAGTATGATCCGAACCGCCAACTACGAACCATGTATACTAGCGAGGGAAACGCAAAAGTTGCTGGACAAACGGCTGCAGGCAGTTGATATGGAGGTGGCTCCACCGAGTGAAATTCTGGACAAGCGGCCACCCTACTACCGGAGCTTTCCGCTACTGGAGAAATCCGTCCTCAACCAAGAATGCGTCTCGAGGTACGAATAGTACACATACGCTTGTTTTTAATGTGTGTGTGTGCGCGTATGTTTTGTGGATGCTTGTGGCCAAACTTCTCCCTTCCGGAATCAGTTTTGCGGTTAAATGAGGCATGGTTTGTTTACTATTACTTTATTTTTTCTTGCTGTCGATATGATGGGGTGTGTGCTGTTGGTGGTGCAAGGCTACACATGGAGGTTAACGGGATTTGCAAGACCAAACCATTCTGCAGGATGCTACAGGTGGAAACACAACCATCAAGCAATCCCAACGAATGCAATAGAAAGAACCATTTTGTTCTTATCATGTTATTCAATATCTCAAAAGCTTTCGATTTATAATGGTGTGATGCTTTTGGCTCTTGGTAAACAATATTGCAGCCTTTACGAGTGATTTGGTTTCCCAATGCTGAGCAGCAGTAAAAAAAAGACGAATTACAAACGTATCAAACCACCAACCTCATATTTAATATTCTGTAAATTGTTGTGATATTGCAAAATGTTGTTTTAGATGCGTAAAATGGTTTTCCATTTAAGTATGTGCATATGTTTTTATATGATAGTTTTCGCGTAAGCTTTGTTTCAGAATGAACTAGAGTGTTGTAATGCAATAGTTAAGCGTTTTAAAGTTTGTTTTAAACATGTACGCGTTCATGAATAGTAATATTTTGTTCTTCCAATTCCATTTTTGTAACGTTGTTAAAAGTTGTGTTCTGCCTTCTTTGCTAATAATTAGATAAACATCGGCAACGCGTGTGTGTTGTGCTAGGATACTCTAAACTTTGTTATTTGAGAAAACTTATATACGTGATACACTTTCTTCGACTATTCTTAATCTTTTAACAAAACATTATGCGTGTGCATTTAAAGGATTCTCTTTTAATTTGTTTCGGAAAATTGTTCTGTTGCACTTTTTTTTACTCACTGTACACTGTCGAGCATAATGCAAATGCTATATTCTTCGTACTCTCGTAACAACGAACAGAAAAAACACCATAAGCACGCAAAAGCTTCTTTACGCACACGCCGTTCAAGGTACCGTACACAACCAAAGGTGATACGAAACATATCTCCTCTTTTAGCTTGTAACTACTGTAATTAGTTCGCGATTCTCTCTAGTACATACGTTTTCAGTGATGTGTTATGCATGAATAATGTGACATGTTTTGCATGCAGCTGTGTACGATTCGTGATTATTTTTAGTTTTGTAGATGTGTGTACGTGTGTTTTGTTATTTTCGTTTCACTGAAGGATCACTACCGGACAGATCCTTACAATTTTCTCCTCACCAGCAGCAAATATTGATCAGTGGTCACAAAGAGATGGCAAAGAACACGAAACGAAATGCAATAAAAATCCTTATTTTTCTTTTTAACAAACACCATTCGCTGCATCGCTTTTATTTTTGTTTGTTTAAATGTATTTAATGTTGTAAGGACAAAATAAGAAAAGATTTTCATTCCTGAACCAGCTTTAGACAGTTGTTTGCTCAGCTTCTCGCATACTGCAATGAGGTGTGTAGTGTTTGTAAATTGTGCAGGTAAGGATTTTTATTTTATTCTACTCTCGGTTTGTATTATACAACGTTTCTATACTTCGGTGGTTTGATTGTACACACTTTTATCTCGCTTCTCCACTATTACTTTCCGTGTGCTATCTTAACTAATCATACAATCTTTTCGGCTTTTGGTGCATTAATATTTGGGTATTTTGCGATACGTTCAGCTTATGATCGATGCCATTGACAGAGTTCTTTTCCTTGCACTTTCTTCTGCAGAGGCAATAGTTTGCGACGGGTGAAAAATGGCAGTACGAAGTGGAAGGTGAAGGAAATATCCCTAGAAGGTGGTACATCCAACATAGCTGGTCTGTCCAAAGATGCGGATGGGAACAAATCGAATCGTAACTCGGCCAACCTGTCCGGTGCCGAAATCAGCCCGGCACTGCTGGCACAGGCCAACTGGACCTTCGTTGAAAAACTTTTGAAAGTGAGTTGGGTTTTTCTTTTTTTAAGTTGTGTAGTACATTCAAGTAACACGTTTATTTCTCTCCTCTCAAAGGACATCAAGAGCAAAACAAAACGTATGCTGCTGGAAAAGATGGGCACGGAAGCAATAGAGCTCGGTCTCAGTGGTGAAGCATCGGTAACGGGCGTAGAGGAGAACACAATGATTGCCTCGTTGTGTGATCTGTTGGAAAAAGTTTGGTCCCATGGGCTAATCAGCAAGCAGGGTAAATCGGCCCTTTGGACGCATCTGGCAGCGTATCTGGAGATAAAGGATTGTCAAAATCCGGGCAAGCATCAGATGGAAAATAGCTATCTCACCCCAGGTATGTTATACAAATCTGATCAGAGTAAGAGAGTAATTTCAGCACATAGGAAAGAAACGATCCCCCAACGATAAACGATTATGTTTCAGAATCTTCGTTGTGATCATTCGCTTAGATGTCACGTAGTTGTTTATCTAAAATTTACTCATACTACATTCTTTCATCCACATACACAGCCTTAGCGTGGACTGTCATGCGGAAACGGATGGATTGTACGTTATGGTTACATTAAAATTCGCTTCTCTGTGCATTCGTAGCATGATACTATGAACCATGATTTTGTATGGTTTTCTTAACTTTTGAAACTTATTTTCCTCACTTTCTTTTGCAAAGTTTTTACTTAATTTTCTTTCATTACCATTTTCCTTTCGTTCCCTCTTTTGCGCTTTTTGTTGCTCCGTACTGCAATCTCTAACGACTCTCTAAAACGACTTGATACGCGCAATATTTGCATGGACGCACGGAAGAAAAAGCACGCAGTAACTCGGAAACGCGCTATCGCACACTGAAGCCACCGAAAAGCGGCGGCACTACGGGTGGCTTTAAGTATCACACTACCATTGCGCACAAAATGCGCCGGCTGCAGGGCAACAATGGGCGGGCGGCCAACGGTAGCGGCACGCGGCTATATACGGCATCGTCGGCGGAAACGGTACCCACGTCGCCGGGTCGCTTTACTAACTTTATGTTGTCCGATGTCGTTGCTTCTTTTGTCGGTATGCGTAATGGGTCGGTAGCTAACCTGTTTTCCACGCGCAGTCAGTGCGGTGAGTAATGTCCTTGCTGGTCGGCGCTCGTGATGTTCCTTTCTCGATTTGTGGGCCAGACAGACAGTGTGCGTGCTTGTGTGTGCGTGTGTGGATCGTGTCTATGTTCATTCGGTATCGCTAAGAATCGTGTATTTATCTACATGGAAAATTGACTAATATGGTTTAGGTGCAATAACAAATTCCAGTATCCTTATTATTAACCACACCATTTTACACAAGTTGTAGAGATTGCACAGGGCAGTATCCTTAATAGTATTGCGTTTAATAATATTGTGTTAGTTTTTAGTGATGTTTTTGCTTATTTTATTATATTTCTACTTGTCTTGATTTACCTCGTTTGCTGTTTGAATTGCATATTAAATTTTCAGTTGCAATTTCTTTGATTTTTCTTGCTGTGACAAACAAATGTTCGATGTACAATTCGATAACACGTGCTTTTGATAACTTCACAGACCTCTCATCTTTAGCCATTGAACCGCAGCTTCCACCGCCTTCCCCAACCCGAGGTCGATCCAAATCTCGGGAACGCAAAAGCCTTGGCCCGGAGCAACTGAGACCACTTCCGGAATCGCTGGAATTTGACATTCGGTATGAAGTGTACTTTATTATTCTTACTATTACACTTAGAGAAGCATTCATTCATAGGTTAAATGCACGAATTTTAAAACTGAAATACAAAAAGCATATCATAGATAGTAATTACGCTTCATGCTGAACTACTCTAGACCAAGTAGGTTCCTGTATGAATGACATCGTGGTCGTTAATCTTGAGAAATGCGGGAGTATAAAGAATTCTTTAAGGGATAGACATTAGAGGAATGTTTAAGAATAAGAAGATAGTATAAGATCAGAATAAATTACTTATAAAGAGGTTGAAATTGAAAGAGGTGCATAGGAAATTTAAATTGCGCATATTGGCAAGAAAAAGTTCGTTGTTCACGTATCAGATAAGAGATGAGGATCGACCACACCTATAAGGAGAGCAGTAAAACAAGCATCTGAGTAGTCTAGGCTCAACATTTAGCTTCAAATGTGGTACGAGAGGCATGTCTCACTAGAACGATCCATAAAGTAGTCTTACTGAATAATTCTAAAAAAAGGACAGTACACTGAGCAATTCTTAAGTACACTGAGCAGAACTTAGACCGCACTGGAATCGAAGAAGTCAGTGCAGAACCTACGAAACAGTCCGAGTTTCTTGAGCGTCAAGATGCACCAAAAAGAAATGGAGGAAACAGAAAAGTCTAAAGGAATGCGCATTCGTACAGGGATGATAACGGGACTTAATAGTTTCTGAATTGTATGCTGATTACTTTAACCCTTTATCTTGTATATCGACAGCAACATTCTAGCGATGACGGACATTAAAACGCACATCGGATATGCCCGAGCCTGGGTTCGGCTGGCGCTGGAAAAGAAGGTGTTGTCACGTCACTTACGAACGTTGCTGACCGATGCCGCACTGCTACGGCAGCTCTACAAACGATCCGCTTTTGTGCGGTGTGATGACGAGGTGGAACAGTTCCTGTACCATTTGCTGACGCTAAACGCGGTAGACTATTTTTGCTTCACCAATACGTACCCGACGACAAAGCTACCGTACCGTGTGGTTATATTCCCGTCGAAGAAGTCCAGCGCTGCCACGACATCAGCTAACGTTTGGATAGCGATATCGGGCAGTCTAGGAGAAACTCAGATCATCAATGTACCGCGACATTCGTTGGAGTTTGTGTTCCATGTAAGTTGAGAGATGTTTTGTTCTATTTTGTGCACGATAACTATTTTATTAATCTTCAATATATTTTCCTTCCAGCACAAAACGCTCGGCATCTTAACGTCCTTACGAATTGGGCATGATGATACTGGAATGTCATCGAAATGGCTAGTGGAGCATGTAGTTATAAGGAATGAAGTTACGGGACATACTTACAAGTAGGTGTAGACTTTGATACATCTTTGGTGTATGAACGAGATTTAATGCAACTATTAACTTTTGCAGATTTCCATGCGGCCGATGGCTTGGTCGTGGCATCGACGATGGATCGATTGAAAGACTGCTGATTGGTCAGCTAGTGCCCCGAACCGTAGACAGTGAAGAGCTGGTAGAGGCGTGCCGGACACCGCCCCGTACCCGCAGCCCCAGCATACAACGGCCGGAGGTACGCCCGTCAGACATACAGCACATGTTGGGCGATTGCGTGAACGCGATCGTTAAGTGGCATTATCGACCGAGCCGGGATCGGGACGCCAGCTCACTAACGAACCTACTGTGCGGTGAGAATGGACTGGTCAAGTGTCTTGAGCAGGCATTCCTGTGTGGGTTCCGGTCGTCCCGTCTGTTCGGTCGTAACTTCTACCTTTGGGATTACTTCGTACGGGTGAAGGAACAGTTCGAGATCTGCTTGGTGGAGGAATCGGTGGAAACGGTGCGCGGTGGTGGTGCCTCAAGTTCGCCTCCGACCAGTGGTTCGAGTCCCGAATCACCACCGCAAGGTACAAGTCTCGGTGGTGGCCATCAGCTGGGTGGCAATAGTGTTGGTGGTGGTGGTGTTGGTGGCAATGTTGCTGGCGTCGCTCTCTCGCCCGTGGCACGGCAGGAACTATCAGCTGTGTGGCACTGCTACTGCCACCTGATGGATGAGATCAATAACGTAAAGCAAACGCTGGGCAAGGATGGTCGGTTCCAATTGTTTATCTGTTTGAGTTTGAGGTAAAGAAACTAACATAAAGAGAGGCGGTGTGGATGAACAGTGACTTGGAAACAGTCATTTAAAAAATGATGTATTTTTCGTTTTTGTTTTTTAAGGGAACATCTCCTGCACCGGATGCTGGTGCCGATGGCGTACACACGCGTGACGGCCGAGATGTACGAGGAGCAGAGCTTCATGCGGAAGAAGGGTCTGCTAACATTCCTGCGTCAAATATTGGAGCCTTTGGACGAATTTCACATAGTGTTGGAAAACTCAATTACTCAAGGTATCGGATCTCACTGTTAGGCTGGATTGGGTCCATGTTCGATTTCGAGCGTTAAGCGATAAAGCATCAGTAAGGAATGCAATCTCATGCACCTGAACGAAATACTCTTCCGTACCCAAATTATCACGTGCGGCTTCCTTTCCTGGTGATCAATGCGTGATCGACAGGAAGTTTCAATTTTCGTTAAGCTAAGAGGGTTTATTTGTTTCCTAATGGTAGCTACATATGGATTTCTCGGGGTTTAAAATTTAACGTTTAAGTATCGCATTAAAAGTACTACTCACACAGAATGCTGCAGGATCAGTAAAAAACAAGCTATTTTTGGGGGAAATAATGTGTAAACTATAGTTTTCTTTTATTAAATCTAAATAGCATGTTTGTCGGATATTAATGTATGTATCTCAATGCTCATTATTGTACATTTATATGCGCTACTTCCATTGAAACTTATTTCATTCGGACTCTATCGCAGTTGATATTTTGTACTGGATGGACGCATAAATATTGATGTCTTTGGTTGTGTTAGGTTTTAGAAAGGAATGCTATGTTTCACTTGCCGTAAGTCGAGAATGAATGATTTTACTGCTTAAGGTTATTTACTATTCAGATAGACTGAACCAGTACGAGAGATTATCTAATGTACCCCGTTACTCAATCCCAATTCAGAAACCGTGGCCAAAGAATACTTGAATGAGGATAATACTGCTAGGTTACATCAAGGGAAAATGTGTTTTTGTTCGTTATTAGCTTTGTTTGATTGTTTTGTGTACCGCGATGAGTTATGTTTGATGTTAATGTTTCCTTTTTTATTTGCGGGATTTTTTTTGCAGGGTTTTAGCTTTTGTTTTTAACTAAACGAGTAAGAATCATATTACATTGGTAGAGAGAGAGCGGTTAAGACGAACAAAATAGTCATCGACGATAAACTGTGCCAAACTGAACGATTTCTCCCGGGGAAAGAACAAGACACATCAATGTTTCGGAACGTACGTACGACAATTTAAGAAGTGAACTTACTCAGACCATGTAAAGAAGGGATGTAATCGTGCAAAATCGATGTGACAGTCAGAGTCGTTTAAATTCATTTGATACGTGCGACGTAAAACCGTTCCGTTGCCCTCCAAGTCACGAAACAATCTCCATATTAATCTCCAGTGATGCGTGTTAATCACCCATTGCGCATATTAGTCAATCGAACGTACATTAGATCTGTTTAGTGGTAGAACAAGAAACATTTAGCTCGTGTATAGTCGAACGGTTACTGTACGCACCACCTTCACTGTGTCTTCGTGAGCATGAAATGTAAAACTAACAATGAAGAGAATAAAATCATCCATTGCCGTTAATGGTAGCAAAGCAATCGTGAAGTATCGAGCCTGGGCGATGTCGAGAATCGAAAGAAGAAGATGCAATAAATGAGGATGTAGGTAAGATAATTGAAAATATATTTTCTATTCCATTTCATGCACATTAGTCAGTTTCCCATGTTTTTTTATTCTTTTTCCAGATCTCCAACGGACTTTTCCTATAAAATTTAAAAAAAACATTTGTGTCGAGCTTTGCGGGAAAGCTCCACTTTGACAAGAAAGCTTTTCACCGCCCGTTGACAGTCAGCTGACAAGCAGCGTTGGCATTTGTGACGGGTGCAGGAAATCGTCAAAGAAAAGCAGAAAAAACAACACAAACCAAACACAACAAATACAGAAATTTATTATCGGTACCTTATCACGACGTTTGCTTGTAGCGAAATAAAACGCGAATCCATTCCGAAGAACTATTCTCGTGTATGTGGTCAATTAATGTAATATCCGCGTTACGTGCAGGTCGGGTGAAGTGAAGGCTTACTAGGAGTGGGTGGTCGTGCGGTTGTGTTTCAGGAAAGTGATAACTATCGTGACAACAGCGAGAACCATTCGGGTTGCCGGCCGTGTTTGCAGTGCATTTTTTTATTTACTTAATTTTAGTTTCTCTTGACATTATTGCTATCGAGATAATAAATAATCTAGCGTGGCCGTGAATGTTTGCTGGAAATTGTTAGAAGTGGTGAATAACATCAACGTACAACAACTGGGACAGCGCGTTGTACAGCAGTGGAATAAGTACACGTCAACAACCGCTCGACAAGGCGTGCAAGCTATTTCACGTACGCAGGGAAGAACCAATCCCAACACTGAAGTGGAAATTTGGAGACAACCGTCGCTTTGAATACTAAATAGACATACGAGTTACGACGTGAACTGCAAGACTGCTAGCTCCAAACCTGTCAAGATCGTGCAGAGAAGTTGATCCAGTCGAGGAAGCAGATCGGGTGAAAGTTGTGCCTTCTAGTAACGTTGTCTAGTGCTTACTACCCCACCGACACTCAATCCGTCGGTGTTAGTAGTAGTATCGAGCCAAAGTCCCGAAGCAAGTATACACACCCTAGGATACGTGCCGCAAGTCACCGTCGCAGCGTACCGATCGCCCGAACCGATTTTCCGCGAGGGAGGGAGACGTGAACCAAAGACACGCGAACGTACGAAGAACCAGTCTAACGTGCCCACGGCAGGCACCAACACTAACCAATATCGCGAAGGCTCAAACCAGACGGCGGGCTGCAACAATAAACTGGTGTTAACCAGCGGACAAACGGCTCAGTCTTCGGTTGTACGCGTCCGCGGAAAGATCTTGCTCCAGAGCTCCGTACGCGATTGGAGAATTCGTTGCTTACCGTTCGAAACGTTTACGTCGCGTACTTCGTTCCCACCGCGTGTTTGTGTGTAGTCCCGCTTGATTTTTTTTCGCTTTTGTATTGGCGTGCGTGCGTGACTCCGCGAAGCGTAACAACGCTACGAAGCGTTTAGCAGACGACGCATTTAGTACCCCAGGTGGGCTGGAAGCGAAAGCAAAGGCACCAATATGTGTGGCATTTTTGCGTATTTGAATTTCCTCACGCCGAAGACGCGGCGCGAAGTGTTGGATCTGCTGCTGAACGGGTTGAAGCGGCTCGAGTACCGTGGATATGATTCGGCTGGTGTGGCCGTCGATGGTGCAACGGTGGATGCTGACATTCTGATGTTTAAACGCACCGGCAAGGTGAAGGTGCTTGAGGATGCGATCCATGCGGCGGCTCAAACGATCGATTTCAGTGAATCGTGCGACACGCACGTTGGTATTGCGCATACCCGTTGGGCGACGCACGGTGCTCCGAGCGAGCTGAACTCGCATCCGCAGCGATCGGACGACACGAATGCGTTCGTCGTAGTTCACAACGGTATCGTGACGAACTACAAGGATATCAAGAAGTTCCTGGAGCTGCGCGGGTACGCGTTCGAGTCCGATACGGATACGGAGGCGATCGCAAAGCTGGTACATCACCTGTGGAAGCAACACCCGAACTATTCGTTCCGCGAGCTGGTCGAACAGGTGATCCAACAGCTCGAGGGTGCGTTTGCGCTTGCTTTCAAGTCGAAGCACTTCCCGGGCGAGTGTGTCGTGACACGGCGTGGCTCTCCGCTGCTGGTAGGAATTAAGGCGAAAACAAGCCTTGCCACTAACCACGTACCGATCCTGTACGGAAAGGGACACCGGCACGGATCGTCCGGAAATGTGCAGGTAGAACCGACACCGGACAACACGGCCGACTTTATCAATCCGGGTGAGGAAGTAGAATACTTCTTTGCGTCGGATGCGTCCGCCGTGATTGAGCACACGAACCGTGTCATCTATCTGGAGGATGATGATGTGGCGGCTGTAAAGGACGGTGCGCTCGGTATCCATCGACTGAAGAAGAGCCAGGATGATCCGCATGCGCGCGAAATCACAACGCTCAAGATGGAGATCCAGCAGATCATGAAGGGCAACTATCGGTACTTCATGCAGAAGGAAATTTTCGAACAACCCGAATCGGTCATCAATACGATGCGTGGTCGTGTTAACTTCGAGAGCAAGAAGGTGACGCTGGGTGGAATTAAGGATTACATTCCGGAGATCAAGCGTTGCCGGCGGTTGATGTTGATTGCGTGCGGCACGTCATACCATAGTGCGGTTGCCACGAGACAGCTGCTGGAGGAGTTGACAGAGTTGCCGGTGATGGTGGAACTGGCGTCCGACTTTCTCGATCGCAATACCCCGATCTATCGGGATGATGTGTGCTTCTTCATCTCGCAATCGGGCGAAACGGCCGATACGCTGATGGCTCTGCGGTACTGCAAGCAACGTGGTGCCCTGATCGTCGGCATCACCAACACGGTCGGTAGCTCGATCTGTCGCGAATCGCACTGCGGTGTGCATGTGAATGCTGGACCCGAAATTGGAGTGGCGTCGACCAAGGCCTACACGTCCCAGTTCATCTCGCTGGTAATGTTTGCGCTGGTGATGAGCGAAGATCGTCTCTCGCTGCAGGGTCGTCGACTGGAGATCATCGAGGGTCTGCGCAATTTGGACGCCCACATCAAGCAGGTGCTGATGCTGGACCAGAAGGTGCTGGAGATTGCGCAGGATCTGTACCAGCAGAAGTCCCTGTTGATTATGGGACGTGGGTACAACTTTGCCACCTGTATGGAGGGTGCACTGAAGGTGAAGGAGCTGACGTACATGCACAGCGAGGGCATTATGGCGGGTGAGCTGAAGCATGGTCCGCTGGCCCTTGTGGATGACACGATGCCGATCGTGATGATCATTATGCGCGATCCAGTTCATCTGAAGTGTATGAATGCGCTGCAGCAGGTGACAGCCCGCGAGGGTCGTCCGATCATTATCTGCGAGGAGGGCGATATGGAGACGATGACGTTCGCGTCGAAGGCGCTGCAGATACCGCGTACCGTCGATTGTCTGCAGGGTGTGCTAACGGTCATACCGATGCAGCTGCTATCCTACCACATTGCAGTGCTGCGTGGCTGCAATGTTGACTGTCCACGAAATCTCGCCAAATCGGTCACGGTCGAGTAGACGACGGGAGCAAAAGGCAATGTGTTTGTGTGATCGTGTATGATCGTGCGGTTTAACCGTGCGTGTGAAAGTGTGTTCGAAGATGGAAAAGGGATACTACATGCCGTGTCCTGTTTGTGGACGAAGCGAAGCAGAGTATTGATTCTTTTTAAACTTTTTATTTCTTTACCTAGTGCTTGTTGCAAAAATTGTTTTTTAAATGTCCTTAAGCTGACACGATTTTATTTGGAGCGTTATAGCGTTTAAGTTGTTCTCCAAGAGCCTTTTTTTTGTTTGTTTTAAATTTTGTTATTATGCTAAAAGCGAACTCTTTATCTCTCTCTCTCTTTTACACGCACACGCACAGAAAAATGCGCAGAGAATCATTTATATTGTGTAAGCTCCAATTAAAAAAAAAAACACCTCTTTACTATTAGTTTATTTGCTCTGGCTGGCCGATGAATAAGCTGAAAAGTATACAAACTACCGACATCACAACAGGAAGGCGTGTGCAGATATGAAACCTTGTTTAGTAATACGATTTGAGAAGATCTTTCTCGTCTAATTTTGCTTGTTGCTGCTATCAATGAGCTCGTTTTACAATTGTTATTAGATCGCTATCATCCGGAACAATGGTAATATAATGGTAGGCGTTTGTTACCGTACAGTCTGCCTAAGTTCGCATAGCCAAGGAACGTGCTACGCCACGTACGCAAAAGCCTCGTCACCTATAAGCGGCAAACACACTCACTTTCAACGTTCCCGCCTGTTTGTAACCTGAGCCTCCCTCCGGCAAATGTGGAAGGGGATGATGGTGAGGAACCACACGAAAACTAGCTCGAACAACGCGCTGCTGCTGCTGTGTATCTGTATCTGTGTGTTCGTTATAGTGATAAGCACCATCACTTTATCATTAGCATCATTTTACACGGAATTGATAGGTCGGCTGTAGCGCAGCAGCGCAGGGCTGTCAAAGATGTGCTGGCAGATGGAATCTATCTGTCTCTTGCCATTCTTTAGGCGGGTATCTCATACCGCGATAAGTTTGTTTTGGCCTAATTTTGGCAGTCAGACCTTAGCACGCACCTGTTTGCTCTCGGCACCCTAATCAGGCCAATGTGCAATAGTAGCAAGAAGAAAAACAACTCAATATCTTCGATCGTAAAATTAGCTGACGTGCGGTGTTCTTTACAGAAAAATTAGCCATTGTTTTGCTGGTAAGATTAGAATTTTGGCGCGCGCGCGCGTGTATAAAGCAGCCACTGGTCGCGTGAACCTTAGCCCCACGCTCCCTAGCCAGTTACAATGTATTTTCGATGCGTAACGAAACATTGTTTGACTCCCCGCAAAAGGTTTTAGATGAAGAATAGGAAACAACAAAACACCCCCCCCCCCCCCCAAATTCGGACACACTTTTCGGTTATTAAGGACTAAATTTAAGCCAAAAATTGAAGATGTTGAAGTATGCAGAATATGTATATGTGTGGACTACTCTTATGCACCAGCCCCAAACAGAGACGGGAAACAGGAAGTTCAGGCACTCCAGAGTTCCGGGAATGAAAACAGGAAAAAGGCGCTAGCAAAAAAAAGAAGAAACAGAACACACACTAATTCCATTTGAAGTGCGAGTTTGCGATAGCAATTTATATAGATACTGTAGTAAATGATAAGGAAGCGTTCCGGCTGTAGCTTGTAACATGTAAAAGCAGTGTGCAGTACGAATGCATGTGTATGTGAATAAAGTATTAGTGCTTTCTTTTTATTGGTAAAAACAACTAAGAGTGGATTTGTTTATTGTGTTTCCCTGAGCGATATAACTCTCGATCTGCAGCATCAACCGGAAGCAAACCTCAATAATATCGAGTTTGGTTATTACCGCATCGCTATCGCCTTTGAAACCTCACCACCCCAACAACGCTCCGAAATGGTCCCGCGCATACTTTCTCCCATGCATTATGTCGCTCCTTTTTTTCTTACTCACTTGGTCCATCACCCAAAAAAAAGAAAAAAAAACGAAAATAATAACGCGGAACTTTCGTTTCGGACACACTCTGCATCCATGTAGCTGTGTTCGGTTTGACTTCGTTTCCATTTTAATGACCGCATCGGGTTAGGCAACACTGGCTGCCAGCGCTACACAGACGGCAGGGAAAACGTGTTACTTCACCGAATCGAGCGAATGTTTCGTAAAATAATAATAAAAGCGGGTTTTTGTTTGGTTTCCGAATTTCAAGGTCATTCGAGGCCCCATTAACCTTTGCCAGTTTTGGGGCGTATTTTGTTTTACTCTCGTGCCAAATTTGTTGTTTGGTTGGTGTGTGAGATGAAGCGTTCGTTTTACTTTTACTAAAACAAATCACTCAACAAACCAAAGCTACTTTGGAATTGTGCAGTTGCATCTGGGTGCAATACACCTTCGCAAACGCATGTTTTTTTTCTTCTTTTTTACTCTTCACACGACACACACACCCGCAAATGGTGCTAAGCTAACGGTAACTTTAATGGGGCTCCAATCCGACCACCTTTTTACCGCCCTTCTTCGGTTGCATCGTTATGCTTACGAGCTTCGACAACACGACATGCACGTATATACCCACCGTTCCTCGTGGCATGTCGTGCATATGGCGTTTAGAGTGGTAGATATTGGTCACGTTGTGCTTTCCTCCCCTCCCCCTCATTCCTCGTCCCTTCCTTCGCAAGTCTGGTTGGGAGTGTATGCGTGTTGATGATGATTGCCTGTACGATCGACGCAAAAGCTCTCCCCCACCGTACTATACTTTGGTGCGCAAGAAGACTTCCTTCCATTGCGCGGTACACCATTAGCTTGGACTTCATTTTGAGTTACAAAGAAATACAAACCTTTTCCACGGTTTGTACCGGACATTGGTATGATGGTACATTGTGATAGTCTTTTTATCTGGCGCTCGAAACAACGTCTGAGTGCTGATAGTTGATCATGTCGTCCTCCCCATTGATGGTTTTGTTCTATCAGATGCTACGAGCGAGAAAGAAACAATTGAACATTTGCGGTTGGACTCTTTTCTTACAATACTTTGCCTGCATGTCTAATGAACTTTGTCAGCTGTACAATGACCTCACTGTTGTGTGACGTAATGTTGCCAAGATGTCCACGAGTGGGTTGATGAGTGGCGGTCAGAAGATTTGGATGCCAGAACTCCTTTTAGATGATTCACAGGGAAGAATGATGAGATAATGGAATGGATTTATATTATTGATACATTTTGATACTGAAATTGAACATTTTTTCGGATATTTTTGTCAATAAAAGATGGTTCTTTATGGACGATTATATCAGTCATAAATGCAATGATCCTCTGGAAAAGATCACATTTAAACAAGTTGGTATTGGTGTCACTTCTAATGTTTTCCCCTACAAAAGACTTTCTAATACTTTCCTTTAAGATTGGTATCTGAAGCTCATTTGCTGTGGTATTACTGCAAGGTGGCCAACGTTCCAAGGACTCTCCCTAAACCGTCTGGCTTGTCCAAGGGCCTTCTTGTTTTAAGTTGCGTTGGGAGCTAGAATAAGCAGAAAACCAACCGCTCCTAATGTGGAGAATAGATACTGTCTGTTTTGTCAACTCAATTTCGATATATCTCTCGTACCTTTCATCGAATGCCTAAGCCCAGATTTTTTAGAGACACACATTACTAAACATTTTCTGTACGCCATGGACACATGGATATGGGAGTAGAAAATAAAGAGACTATGTAATTCCTCTAGAGTCTTTGAATTCATTTTTGTTATTCAGTTGGTTACGTGGAAATTTAAATATCAGGACTCTTACATGCATTGGTAGATATTACTTTTAAAAAAAAATAGGCTTAAAGACCTATACGACGCTGAAACATTATTACGCCTAACAGGCAATTTTATAAACCATTTTGTAAAGTCTCACATGGCTGTATCCTAATGTTCTTACAGCTCATCTTGAAACAAAAGTTTATAAATTTATAAGATTGCTATAAATATATAAATCTTAGTCAGTGGCGAATTAACCTAAGGGCGGAGTTGGCGGCCGCCAGGGGCCTCGTCGTTCAGCGGGGACCACTCCACCTTTTTATCACAGACCTTCAAAGAGCTTGATCCGCCACTGATTTTAATATCAGTGGATATTTTGCTCAGATATCAGAATCAGAAGGATTGTTGGCCCCGTATGTGTGGAAGGACAATGGAGGAGCCGCTACAATGACGAGCTCTATGAGCTGTACGATGATCTCAACATCGTGCATCGAATAAGACTCGCTAGGTTCCGGTGGGCTGGTCACGTGGCTGGTCACATGGAATGACACCGGACGACCCAGCCCGTAAAGTCCTTTTAGGCCGTCCACATGGACAGAGGAGGCGTGGTAGGCCCAAACTGAGATGGAGTGATGGCGTTGATGCGTCCGCCAGAACGGCCGGGATAACGGATTGGCAGACGACAGCGCTGGACCGCGAGCGATATCGAGGATTGTTGCAGCAGACCAAGACCGCGAAGCGGTTGTAGCGCCTGATAAGTAAGTAAGTAAGGATATATTGCTGCAATACTGCCAACAGGACGCATACTATTCTCAATATTTCTTTCTCTTCCGGCAATGAGGCAAAATGCAAGAAGGAAAAGCCTTGAATTTTTTTGTAAATCAATCATTAATGACATACGATGTCTTACTCAAGTACATAAAATAAATAAATAAATATTTCTTTCTGTTCCAGCCATGACCTTGAAACTTGTTAAATGTCGTTCGGGAGTCCTTTAAAGATTTTATTTTCTTGTTCTTGATTATTTTGTTGATCGTTAGTTTAAACACATTCTACAA
>AXCM01001159.1:0-47687 GCA_000473375.1 Anopheles culicifacies
CAACAACAACAACGGTTGGTGGTCATCATCGCGTGGTGTGAGTGAGTAAGCCGCCCAGCCCAAGCCCAGCAGTACGTCCGACCTGACTCTAAGGCCTGGGGCGCGGTAGTTTTCGGCATTAGCTCGGCAAGTGGAATGTGTTACTCTCGTTCCGCTTGACACGCACCCACACACATACGGTGGCCAGCTTCCCTTCGCATGTGGGATTGGGTTGTACGCAATCTCACTGCCCTTCCTTCGTTGCTTCCCGTTCGATCTTCCCTTTATGGCACGTGGACAACACCGATACACGGACGGTACTCGACGAGTTTGACAGTTCGCGACCGTGTTGTTGAATGCTATAATCGCAGTAAGATAAAGAGCTACGTGGGGATGAGGTTTACGAGTAAACGTGCAATTGCGTCGGCCTGATGTAGAGTGACCGTTTCCCCACGAACCAGCTCTGTTGACGTAATAGAACTGCTGCTAATACACTAGCTTTTCTTATGGAAACTTGTTGTGAGAAAATCCACCAAATTTGAACTTGTCACACATTTTCGTAACGTATTTAGTGTAATTTATTCTAAAACTTTATTAATTTGTATTTTTTATGAGACAGACAAACAACCGGACCGAACAATCCAAAACTAAATTCGGAGCATTCGTTCCTGGAGCAACTCCACTTTAAAGCGAATTACAAACGCGAACGAAAACTCCATCGAGCCTAAAGGTGGAAGGCAGTGTGTGCAGCACCAACACCAAAAAAAAACACGCATGTACGCAAGTTAACGAAGGAAGTTTAACTTCAACCCAGCAGAAGAAGAAAAAAAAACCTCCAACATCTTTGCGAAGGACAAACCGGTTTGCATTGTGGGGCTCTCGCGCAACGCGTCTTCGATCACTCGATCTCGCACAATCATGCCCTCACACCCGGTCTCCTTTCCTGCGGGCTTCCTTTCCGCCCTGCTGGAACCAGTTCATCCGTTCACAGTTGCTCGTTCATGAACTCCATGAATCGAGACATCGCCATCGTCAAGATCGCGCGTGTCCACGTACTAAGCAGTTCGGAACGTGAAGCAAAGTTCGTGCCTTCCTGTTCTCGCCTTCCAATGCTTTTTTTATGTTTTGTTTTACAACCGTTTGGTTTTTATTATACTTTACAAAACCTTCGTAACGCTCGGGATAATCCATAGCGGCGCTTATGGACGGGTAGGCGTTCTGCTCTAGCTGGAATGTGTTGAATTTTGGAAGTTGTACCTTTCTTCCATCATCATCACTGGGAAGTTTAGTGCATAATTCCCAAAGAGCAGGCTTTTCCTTTGGGATTTTCGTACAGCACTGCTTTATAATTTCCTTCTAGGACAGAGCTTCCGTTGGGCTATAAAAATATGTACGGAATAAGGTATTTTTTTTCGATCAGCTACGAATGTCCCACTTATTCAGGGCCACCCAGACCAGAGATGCGTTCAGCTTTAAAGTCTCGGCCAGGTTACTCAAGGCCTCATAATTTACCTCTTGCCCAGCCAAAGACGCGGTGCCACTCTAATGATGTTAACCAACGAAACAGGTTCTAGTCTGGAAGCGTCAATAGAGCTGTTGACTTAATTCCCGCAACAAAACGATAAACATAAACGTTTCAATGGCTATAGTCATTCTTAAAAAACATGGTCATAAGAATATAGAATGCAAATTATCATCAAATAGAAATCGTTTTACATCATGACTTCATATTTTCTTGATTTGTTTTAAAAATTATCTAATCGGCTACGTAAGTGTTCTTTCGAAACTTAAATTTTAGGAACTTGTCTTATTATTCCAACTTTTGATCTATTCCAACTTTTGAGAGCTATCCCTCTTCCCTATGCCTCTCATACGTCCACAAACTCGCACTTCATATTCTCAAGGATCTTTATTTTTGAAAGGAACATCGCTAAAATGGCAAACTACTTCAGCTGCATACTTTTTTCCCAAATTGTAATGCTGTCCTCAAATTGCCTGTGTCTAGATAAAAAAAAACAGAGCCAGACTAGGATGGTGAGATGGAGTTAATGCATCCAACTGGAGTCCTACACATCCTAAACTGTTCAAATGCGCAACTCGAGACATTTTTGGTTGTGATGTAGATTTTACTCAAGGCTAATTGCTCTCACCAGCCGTAAGAGGTATCAATTTTATAAAGCAATCAAACAATGAGTGGGTAAAGTATTTCCCCCGGCTACAGTACAAAGTTGCGCACATCTTGCTGATAAAGCACACCCGTGACGAACCTCAGCTTCAGTTGTAGATAACACCGCCAGTAATCAAATGTTGGTGGTAAACAATTCACAACATACGGTAAGAAAGTGAATTGCTGGTCAGTAAGTTACACGTGTTACATAATTCCTCGCTATTAACTGTTGTACAATCATGATTTTTATTCTTTAAAACATAACATCTTCGCAAACGTATGGCCAGTGCCATGTATAGCTTAGTCAGCCACTTAAAAAAAAACCCCGTTCATTTTATAAATCAAATAAAATTGATAACCCTAATGTTAAGTTTATCACTGTACACGGGCGGTTGCATCGCAGTGCGGAAGCATATTGTACAGCATTTTTGATATAAATATTCATAACGTTCGAAGTACAGAAGTGGAACCGGATTGATGGGGACAGTAAAACGAACTAGAAAACTAGAACCATTCGCACGTATCATTGACCGCGAATCAACACACGTACCATAACGCTCCCTGCTATTGTTCAACCGTCTAGAAACCAGAAAATGAATGCGATTTTAAACAACGAAACCCAAAAGAAAACAATCAAAGTTAAAGTAATTAAATCATTATAAATAAAGAGAGATATAAAGAAAAAATAACTCCTTTCTTCTCTAAGAAGGCAAACATTTTGTAATACAAAAAAAAATAATTTTGAGCACTTTTCTCACAAAAGCTCTCATCGCGTTCGACCTTTTTGTTGAGGAAATTCCAAAATGACATAAAAAGACAGCAAGACTGACGGGCGAAGGAAACGTTACTTCTTACCCGTGCTGATGTCCTTGACATTTTCGTACGAGAAAATGGCCGGCTCGCATCCGGAGCAATGAGTCGGTTGGACGTTTAGCAGATGTTAAGTGTGCCATAGAATACAAAATCACCCAAAAAAGCGGATCTTTTTGTCGCTCAATTGCCATCATCTTTGATGTCTGTAATGTCTTTCTTATCTTTCACTTGTATTACTTTTGTATAATTGGCATAATCCAAAAGTATTGTGTGCATAGACAAATGTGACAAAAATTAGCTATCCCTGCGTGCGTGTGTGCTTTATTCCGCAACAAGTTCGACTTGCTCGGAACATGCTCTGTGTTTAGTGCATTCACTTCGTCATTGAACCTGAAGATGGCCTTGAAAGTACGCACTCCAACTTTTATTGCGGCCAACGAACAGCCAAGGCAAACGCAATGAAGATTCGCCAAAGAACCGTCTTGTCTACATGCATTCAAGCCTCTCCTGTCCGTGAAGTGGCTGTTTGTGTGTGTGTCAGAATGTTTGATTAATGGCTTCTACACGTCACATTCAAGCAACTCCGTTCAGGTGAGAGACACGATCTTATTTGGCGTAATCTCACACTATTCTCACCGGTGAAAACTTGTTCTCCCATCCCGTCCAAACAACCCAAAAATCGATGACTCACACACAAACAGCCACAAGAGCGGATCCTTTTTTTTATTGTTTTCCAAATGCTTTTTTACAATCCTTCGCCCCGTGTTCCGTCAGATCGAATTCGAGCACCAAATCAACCCCCATCCCAACCAAAGTAAATCCGCGTGCGTCATTAACCCACAAGTGTCACTCACCTTTTTCAAGCCTGCTCTTTAACCATTTCTTGATCTTGTGTGTATTTTGCCGCCTTACCGTCCGAAACAATAAACCAGTGCAACACATCAACCAGAAACAATACGTAAACTCGCACAGACACACACACACCGTTTATGTTGTTGTTTTTTTTCCGGAAAATACTGATTTTCCGGTCTTTATTCTAGAGTTCACAGCGTAACGAACGTGACGCGTTCGCCTTAGATGCACGATATCCACACAGCTGCTGATTTTATCGATGGTATTTCCCCAAGCTGGACCTCACCATCCACAGCAAGTCGAAGGGGAATGAGGTGCGCTACGTCTCACTTTAAATCACTGCCTTTCACTTCGCATCCATTCTCGCACCATCCGGTGCAATATGCGCGTTTGTAAAGCTTCATTTTCACCAAAATAGATCACCCAACAGTAAGGAATGACTTTGTTTGGCGTGTTGCACAGCATTGCACCAGATCTATCACTCCCACACTTCAATCAATGATACGCAATACTATTGTGAGATGAGTTCGCTCAATGATCGCAAATGATCGCGTTAAACAAAAATTACATATTATATTTCCAAACTTCAAACTTCCTCAAAAAGTCTAATGCCTTTCTTATGTTTGTTTCCTTCCGTAAAAACACTGTGCGACACAAAACGGGTGGAAAAACTTTCACCACGCTGCGCCATCCAATCTCACGCACACCGCTGGCGAACCGATCGGTACACAAGCACAAGCGAACGCAGTCGATGCTCGGGCTCTAGCACAACGCTCCACTTGAGTTGGCGCGCAGCAAAGAAAATGCACCAACCATTGCGCACTCCGATTAAAGGGGGTGATTGTCGAATGAGTGGACTGTTACACGGGCTGGGGGAGTGGAGTGCGACGGGAAAGAAAGTGCAATCAAGCGGTTAATTCTCACGCACACTCAAAACGCTAAACGGGCAGTAGCGCGCTCGTTGGTAGTGGTGGTACACTACATTTCCTTTTCTCCGTTTCTTTTTTTTTCCCGCCACGTAGACATAAAGGGAACCCTCCGTATCTTTACCACGGGGTGGTGGGAAATACATTTTCCATCCCACCATGCAGGTAATTGATCGCAAGGGGATAAACGATCGCAAGCAGCAGCAGCAGCATCATCATCACCATGTGTCATAAGCGATCTCATACATTGATGATCTTTTTTTTTTGTCGTCAATTAAAACCCCGCGCAATGAATCGTTTGAGTCATTTTTTACAACAACAAAACACACAATTTGAAACAAAAAATGCGAAACAATGAGTAAAAAATAAACATCGAAAGTGAAATCTTATGAAGCGCGATAAAGTGAGCAAGCGAATTGCGACGTGACCAACGAGCATTGAGTGTTGTGAACTGTCTCACGATGATAGCGAGCGAGTGAGAAAGCATTGATCATCCACCATATCTATTTTTAAAAGCACGTTTTATGCAAATGTGTTAACATTGCCCTCCAGGACACACCAGCCTGGCTTGTTAATTGGTTTATTTTTAAGAATGAAATACATTCCGGGAAACGTCCCTAATACATAATTGCATTCCACTCTATCGTATCTTGCCTTTCGCTCTCTCCATTCGGGAAATTCAAATTCATTAGGAACATATCCTCCAGGGATATGTATCCAGGACCCCCGCGTCGTACTACTTCACATTCCCAAATGTTGCCTTAAATGGCTCAGCCCGAACTTGACAGTGAAAGCATGTTTCATCATTTTTCTGTTCCACCCCCTTAGAGCAGGATAATCACATTCCGCTTTCTCTCCATATCAGCTAATGCCGGATAGTGGTGTCGATCCACAACCGACGACCAAGGACCTAAGCACTTTGGAAGCATCTTCTTTCCACGAGACACGCTTTCACTCTTGCACAATTGAAACAGCAACGACCTCAACAATTGAAGCCATTCAAGCGAGGGAAATTACGTGGAAAACTTAATCCGCACAACCACACCCATACTGGCATACAGCAAACAACTGCAGATTGTGAGATGGTGTTAAGCGATGTATATAGCTGTTATCTTGTTAAGTTCGCCATACATGGTAAAGAGCAATATAGAAGAGATCGTTTGGCGTCTTTCGCATCGCACGGTAAAGTCTACAAATACTTATAGATTTAATGCTTTGCCCAATAACGACATTATTAAATAACTTTCTTATAACATACCCAAATACCATTATTTCAAAAAACCTTTAAACAAATCACAAACAATTGTAACGTTTGGAAGCAACCCACCAACAGCGTAAAGTATATTATACCTTCTCACACACTAAAATAAATGTCGGAAGTAATGAAAGTGTAAAAAAGTTTAATCTACCGAAACGAAGCACCATCATC
Organism: Anopheles culicifacies; assembly: GCA_000473375.1. NCBI lineage: Eukaryota > Metazoa > Arthropoda > Insecta > Diptera > Culicidae > Anopheles > Anopheles culicifacies. The sequence continues at coordinate 6,167 of AXCM01001159.1, forward strand.
AACCGCCTTCCCGCCTTTCGCTCGCGCAACAGCAAAGGAGTAGATGAAGAAGTGCATAAACTTTGCCTTCCCACGGGATGGGGTAGAAGGCGGGGGGGCATGGACATAAAAACAAACTTTTGCCAGCACAGTGTTGTCTTCTGCTGAAACCGATGCGACCAAGAAAGCTCTTTCTTCCGCGTACAATCCTTTGGAATCGTTACTCTGCTGGAGCAGGACTGTTGCTTACCATGGGACCTCCTCCGTCGTGAAACGAGAATTGCTCGAATCTTGCTATCGTCCTCTGTAAATGGAGCATTTGAAGCGCATAAAGCACATCAAGTTGGGCACAAGAGAGGAAAAACCTTCGATCTTTGTGGATGTGTCCTTGGAGTTTCAACCCGTCGTTTGATTGATGATGGAAATTCCACTTGAATCTTTAGGGGTTTTTTTTTTCTTTGTTTGGGACCAAGGCTCTAGTGACAAAAGCATAGTAACCACACGCGAAAGTAGCATGCCGGATGTTTGCAATCGATGAACATTTTCTTTCATTTCACCGAGTGTGACATAAGCGGATCTTCTACAAGGACACACAACCGAACGCAACAAGGAAATCGGAAAATGCAACTGAATAAAACCCATCAAATATACCAATGGAAGTGTCCGCTTCCGAAAGACCAGCGTACAGGTAATACAGTACACCCCAATGGGACATTATCTACATTTCTTTGTGTGTACGCTTAAAATGCATTCGAGCTACCACGTGTTTCCTTATCCCTTCCCTTATCACGTTAATGCCAACACCAGACGACTTATCACAGCACGCACACCCGGACAGACGTGGTGGCACGGTACAGCAACACGCCCGTAGCATATCACATCGACAAACAATTGGGTCAATTACTTTGGCATTGAAAACGGTCCCAAAAGAAAAACTCCCCCAGTGCAGCAGTTACCCCACACACACACACAGAGGAGGCACTGAGCAGGGAGCCATTTACGTCGTTGGGGACTATCGAATTCGGTTGTGTGTACACAGTCAGCCATCCAAAAAAACAGCAAAAAAAAGGAATCCCCCACATACATAAACCTCGAAACCTTTACGCCGCATAAAGAACGAATGAAATGCGTTCTTGTGGAGAAGGAGCGACGGTTTTGCAAACCGTTTTCCAAGCGGCTGGGAGGTGTTGCAGTTACGTTGTTTGTGTAGGTTGTATTTGTATGTTGCCCTCATACTATCGGTTCGCTTTAATCGTATCGTGGGCAGGTGCAACAACAACGAGGGGGCGCCATAAGTGAGGTAGTGAGATGGAGAGGTATGTGTACTCGTTGTCTCGTTGTTCGATTTCATCACTACGGCATTGCAGCCTGCTGAACCACAACATCGAGACGAAACAATTGCTGCACTGGATGGTGGCATTATCAGTGAACGTGTAACGCCGTGCGTAACGCACGAGGTTTGAGCGGTCCGAGGGTCACATAACGTGACTGGCTGCGTGCACTTCGTGAAGTCATACAAATTTTACCTCTTTTAATATAAAAATCTTCGAAAGTGAAACCTCGTCGGTCAGTACCCATCGAACAGCTCATAATGTAATACCGCATTTAAGTCCCAACAAACGAAAACATTGTCTAATAAATGCTTTTCAAGCTCTTTCCATAAACTAATTTATAATAAAATAATTATACATATTTTGTCGAGTTCTACCTGTTTCAGGAACGTTCTCACAACCTGTCCCCACTGTGATGTAGTATGTAATCAAACATACGGAACAGAATTAATTATGTGACCCACTTAAGGTACACCACCAGCGCTAAAGGACAGTACGACAGTTCGAAAGAGTAAAAAGCAACACACTCAGAGCTTCATGTACGAAAAACACAAATCTTCTTCTCCTCGTTAACGTCTTTTCGTGATCAGTTTGTATGCTCACGTACATCCGTTTCAGGTTCCAACATTGGCTTGATTTGATTGTTCGCTGCTCACGGTACGAATCGACATCTTTTTCTGAACCCGTGACACAGACAACTCACTTTCCAGAGCATTCCAACAGTGGACGATCGTAATTTTATGTTGTTTTTTTTTTGTTTCTTTTGGGTAATAGATGCGAATGTCCTATATCTCTCTCGCCAAAAAATATGCTTTTTGGTGCTTCTCAAATAAAAAAAACACCTTTCTGTATCTGACCGGAAAGCGTACGTTAACTATCCCTCCACGCACCACAACAAATCGGATTCATGCGTGAGTGGTAGTAGCCTACGCAGACATACACACAATAATGAAATGACAAAAATGAAGCACACACAAAAAAAACACGCACACAAACCAACTCGCTGGTCTGGTGGTACATTGAAAAGAGCCAGAGGAATTTGGGTCACTAACAAGTGGCTATGGTCACAGAGGATCGGCTGGCAAAAGGAAGGGCAAGCATAAAAGCGGCACACGCAATACGCAACAACAAAGACGGTGACTGGTGACGATCAGCCCGGGCTGAGCCCGTGGTCGAGAGCGAGAACGAGGTCGAGCACGGTCCGAAATTGATGAAATGGCAAAAAGTCGAGAAAATGACAAACGTACCGGGGAGGGAAGCCTCAACAGCCGAAAACGCAACATGAAGATGAAAAAGAATTTGGACAAGAAGCATACGCATAAGGAAGGTAATCGTAACCTACATACAACAAGACCCAAAAGCAATCCGAAACACATAAACGAATCGTTTTGAGGTAAATATTTGCACTTCGGTTTAATAGCTCCTGCCGTAAAAATGTTGCCAAATTTATACCAACTAATGATGCAACGGAAAACCCATGAAAACCATGAACATTTATATTATGGTTTACAAAAATCACACACAGGAAATTAAACATGTTTGAGAGGAGATTCAAACGAAAAGCCGAAAGACGCAAAGGAAGAGATACACGAAGTATTGGCAAACAGAAAAGGTGTATCGTTAATTTATGCACCCAGATGGTCACACTTGGTATAAAGCGAGAAGGAATATCACTCACATGCTTACAACAAAGACAGAACAATAAACATCTGACGAACGTGATATGTTTTGTAAATCTGCGACCGTTTACATAAAGGCCAGGGAATTTGCAGCAAGATTGCCATCTTCGTGGGCAATTTGGCTCATGGTTTTGGGGGTCGATTCTCACGTGGAGTGAGAAGAGCTCTTTTATCGCATTGAGAGATTTTAAATATTTATTTTAAACAGGAAATTGAACTGTTTCTAATTGTCTGTCATCTCAAAAGATGATGAGGGGCTGGCCATATTTTACGCCCTCAAAGGTCCGGAGAGAGACCACACGCTCAGATGCGTCCGCTAAATTAACACTCAACAAGTAGTACCCATTTTCCTTCTCATTTTGATTGCAACATAAAATTGCAAGCAACATTCGTGCTGCTTTGCATGATGTGCATGATAAAACAGAGAACAAAAATACGTTTTCAAAAATCAATTAAACAACACACACCTACACTTGGAAAGCCGACCGCAAAGCCAATCATTCCGTTACCCTGGGCAACGATGTTTTTGCATCACACACACACGCCACATTAACAAGTGGGTCACGATGGAAAACCGCAACACGCAATAACACCAAATACTGGCAATTCTAAAAATTTTAAATACATTTTTTTCCATGGAAAATATTGTTTTCTGTTTTTTGTAAATAAACAATGCAATATTAGTCAAATTCACTAAAAGCCCACACACACACACCATTCAACATGGATCTCATCCTTTTTGTATTGCTTCCTGGGATGAAAAGTAGAAACTTTCACACAACCACAACCACGCAGGAAGGTTTCTATGGCAACGGGACGATACGGTCGTACATGGGAAGACAAAAACACGGGCTCGGTACGTCACCATCTCACACACATTTTCCCGACTTCTCCTCCCAGACAGCATTTCCTTGTTTGGTGTTATTTTTATTTGTATCTCTCTCCTCTTCGCTGCATGAAACGAAGAGCTTTCCATCACGCAGGTTCCGTATCCCCTAGCAACGAAAGCTTATATGCAGGGGCAGGAATAAAAAGTTCCCAGTCTCCCCCTACACACTCGACGGCTGTTTGGAAACAAACAAACTGAAAAACTAATTTCATTCAGCGAAAACAAAAAAACAGGAGCGAGAAACAGTGTGGCGCATCGAATGCAAAAATGTTGCCAACACGCACGGATATCAAACTGCAGCCCGGAACGGGAATGCCTGTTGATGGACGTTTGACATCTCTTCCGCTCTTGCCCGTCGCCAAGGGTAACGAGATGTTATCGGGTGGGTGAGAAAATCGGGAAGCAATTTGTGGGCAAATTTGTACAACGGTTGTAATTGAGGGCGAGCTGTGGGAGAACTGTTTGCAGATTGTACAATAAGGGTAAATATGAAAAACGTACCACCGAAAAGCTTCCGCATGACAAGTATAGACAGTAATTCAATCGCAGCTCATCGATGCGAAAGCTAACGGAAACGAAGCCATATACATTACATTAATTATTTTTCTGTTGTTTTGTTGTACTGTACTGGCTCCTGTTGTCTGTTTCAGCTAGTTATATTTTTTTGATGACAGGTATCTCGTTTTTTTGTCTAAAAATACACCCTGAGGTGCTCGTAATGCTCGAGAACCAATCAAATTACAAGCATTATTAATCAAATTGTGTAAATGTTCATGCTCGACATCAACGGGCACTGTTCACGAACTGTTGCTAAATGAAACCAAATGCTCAAATGGAATATAATTTCAATTATTTAAAACGCTTTTAAAACTCACAAACTTACCTTAAGGTTATGGTACAGGAAGGTTGAGCTCGATATTTGTGTTTATCGTTAAATTCTGCAAAACAGTAATAAAAGGAACGCATTATTAACATGTTAATTATTGTGACCATCGATTTAACAGATCCCAACAAATAATTGGTAAAAAGGCATCCCAAAAGAAGTAGCTCCTACGGTCTTAAGTATTTTGCTCATGGCTTCCCATCGAACACAAGTGTGGTTGCAACGAGATTTGGTTGGTTGCCAATGGATGAATCAACACACGACACACGCATACAAATTCTAAGTCTCTTCATCGGCCACACGAACGTAGTTAAACAAGTCGTATCGCGTGACGTGCCCTTAACCCTTCAACGTACACTACTACCTCGTGTATCGGTTCCACACAAAGCGAGTTATAAATTGACATGGCATCAACCAATAAAACATTGTTTATCCATATTCTCTTGCAAACATTGGTACCATAGTGGTTCGCTTTAGATTTCACACTAAATTCCACTAAATTCAATCCCATTCTCATCTTGAAATTTTACACAACAAGCAGTAGTGTATAACATAATCTTACTTGCTACATAGCGATAACACATTGGAAAGGAAACGAATGGGGTGACCTTCATCCGTCCGGCGAGCTCATCGCTAGCAATCAACACAAAGCACGTGCAAAATTTATCACAACTCCAAGGCCACAACAAGCGCTTCACAACCCTCCTTGCCCCTTTCGGAGGGTTAAAGCATGTTCACATTGTTACGAAAAAAAACACACACACACACAAAACATCCTCCCAGCATGAGCCAGCATGCACGGAGAAGTAGGAAACGATAGGAATTCCGATGATTCATCTTAAAACCGCTAACTTTCCAAGCTTACTGGTGAAACCAGGAAATTCTGTCCGTTCCAATAAATTCCACCATCATTCAAGCGGGCACAGGAAGCAATTAGATTTTCATTAGAATAAATCTAAACATATCAGTACTGTCCCGACATGTTGCGTGTAAAAAGTACGGTGAACATTTTCTCAAATTGTACCCAGAGTCTTCGGATCCCAGAAATTGAAACTTCCATGCCCGGAGAGCAAAGGAACGCAAACTCTGGTAACGGCAGCACAAGTTAGCAAAAGCTAGCTTACAAACAAACAACAGACGATGGCAGTTAGCTGCTGAGCGTGTTATGCCAGGTCAGCATAAAACGACGACAGTCCTTCCACTCCTTATGCTCTCTCCCTCTCTCGCTCTTCTAGCAGCTCGAGACACGTCGTATTATGTGTGAATGAAGCACGACGTTGACACACAGTGGAAGCAACTCTAGCCAACTCCAATGCCACCACACTGTTACCATTCCAGGCACACCAACATAAACCGTACCAAGTTTTGGACGGTGAAGACGGTTGATCGATGAAGGTAGTATAAAATAACGAACATGAATGTCATTCATCTACAGAAGTACAACTTCCAGTCGGTTTTCCAGTCACAACCTAAAAGTACTAAAGTGATAAGTCATCAAATCTTCATTCGAATTTAATAAAATATTCCCTCCCAATGTCTCAGTGTGCATGAGGAACGTGTCCGCTACACTATGTCAGAGTATAAGGGCTTTCCTTACTATTTCCCCATGAAAACACTCATTCTGCCATGCAAATGTCTATCGATGTACAGCATAAAGTTTGAGCCTGCTGCTGATGTGCATAATAACTTCCATACGCTAACTGACCTTCTGCTGGTGTCTTCTGCCGAGGTACTGTTTCCGCTAACATGCGGGATACGCGTACCATATGCCCAACCTACCCCAACAAAACCTCCCTGAGGAAATAAGCAAGGACTTTGGCTTTGGACGGTTTTTTTTTGTTGTACTTCTTCTTGGAAACATAGGAGAAAAAGAGACTAAAACAAAGCACAACAAGCGTGAAACTTGAGGTTTCTGTACGGAACATCTGTGTCAGCAAAAACCCCGATGACATACATCATACGGAAGGCAATGCAAATGGGAATACAACGAAGAGGAATACAGGGCAGGGCACCGAAGGAAGAAGCCGATTCAATGTTATGTAATGATCAACTGCAACCCGTGGGAGGGAAGACCCGCGCGCAAATATGACGCGAATTTATACGAGCTGAAATAATATGCCATTAGTTGAAGGATTTTGGCCGGTCGCAGCTTTATAGGCCACATGGGCAAACTGCGCAAATATTTGCATTTGTTTCTAATAATGTGATAATGAACTTTCAATGTTCACGCAAGAAACAGTCAATGCTTCATTGAAAGATTTACTGAAGGTAAACAGTTCGTCAAAACAAATTAAAACTAACGAATGCGAATCATAAACAAACTGCTAAAAAAGCAAGTAAAAAAAGTTGATACATTAGCGATCATTTTTAATTTGCCTATTTATTCTTTTTTTTTCGATGAATTCGATGAATAGTTTAATGAGACTTGCAGCATTCATTGTGAAGAGAAAAACATTCACTTGCCGGTGGAAGGAGCCACTGCACAATCCGGATGCTAGGCAATTATTTTCTTCCGATCAATGATGCGATTTCAGGCGATCTAAAGGACTGAACGTTGTAAACAACTGCAGAACAACAGTTCCATGGGAACGAACAGACAGAACACAGCACCGGTGGATTGTGCTTTGAATTATAGCTTTACTACTTCCTACGCAACGCTTCGCAAGCATCTAAAACGACGGATACTAATTGAATTCCGTGTCCGTGCACAATCAGTGGCCAAACCCGCCGCTGGCGATGATAGATTTCCACTCAGCAAACGATCAACGACGATATCGGGCAAATAAAAATCGCAAAACATAAAATAACAATCCACAAAACCAGCTAGCGCAGAGCACGATGGTCCGAACGGCGTTTGTAACATAATAGCCCCCGACCGGTATCCCCGCGTTCGATGCATCTAATTGATGCGATACCGGAAAGTAAACGTAATAATTTTTGTGTTATTTGTTTCCATCTAACTCGAGATGATACAAAGCGTAATAAAAAAAGAAGGATTTCCCGGCACCGAAGAATGACAACAACCAATGGCCACCGTGCAACGGTAGCCAAGCTACCATGGAGATAATTCTAGAGATGCAAATAAACTGCGCATGATGGTGCGGAAAATTCCTGTTTTCCTAGTGCATGAAATAGAGCGAGAGTGAGGACAAAATAAGGATTGAGTTTTCTTAAACACGGATGCATTAAATGCGTTGCAATACCATTCCGACTTAATTGAACAGTATGTATCGATCGCAATAACAAATGACGGGGCGCGAAACCCCCTTTCCCAGCTGATTTGGATGTACTCGTTTGCACTAATCGGTGACAATTACGTTCGCAAATTTACAAAATGGATTATTATCATCGGACCTGTTTCGCTACATGTCATTGCAGGGAGCTACAAATTGTTCGTGATCTTGTATACAGATAGTGTATCTTGTAACACAATTATATAGACAGGAAAAAAGAAAGAGAGAGAATGAGGGGCATTTATCAGTTGCAGGTGAGGCTTTTAGAGCATTATTGTGTGAAAAAATTGGTTCACGACTTTGTAGCTTTTTTAGTCTAAAATTTAGTTATAGAAAGAGCGTTTGTAATCAAAACATTCAGGACCTGGACCGACAACTGTCGACATAATATAAACAATGTGGAAATTATAAGCATTGCAAAAACTTGCAGGCCATGCGGATGAAGTTTTGGTACTAATCCTTTCATGTGAAAATCCACAATAATAGTAAAAAAATACTGTTTTAATAAATAAACCATTACCTTTGCCTAGCACACTCGTCTGCTGTTCTGTTTCGTGTATTTCGTTTATTGTATGTGGTTGGAAAATAGTAATAGTATCGTGACTACTATTGGATTTTCTCCAAACGACGCTGCCGTTCCGTTTGTAACGACTGTACAACGTCACGTCATCCGGTTATGCTGCACAGACAGGTAGTTGTAGTAAGCTACTGCCACTGGTGAAGTATTACGGCCTTCGTTCGCTGTGCTCGTAGTTGCCATTGCAATGAGATTGCCCCACGTGCCACCAGGCTTTTGCTGCAGTAGAAGAAAAATGGTACGACTAATCGTTGCCGCTCCTACTAACCGTAGATGCAATTCCATCATCACTCTACGAGTGACTCACACAAACGCACACCGAACACACACATACGAACAGATGCACAACCCGTGCCTGAATTGCGCGGAATTAAATTATATTTCTATTTTAACACTGCTGCGACTGGCTCCTGATGTCACTCGCGCGATGGAAAGATCAGCAAACGAGCTAGGGAAAAGCGCGTGCGGAAAAAATGCGACACGCGGACGAAGACGGACACATTGCACTGTTTTCACCATACATACACAGCACCATAAACAATCGCACGCGAGCGCACAGACCGATGAGCTCGCGATGAGATGCGCGCAAAGCCCTTTTTTCTTCTCACTTAGCTCACCGATTTTTTTTCCTTTTTACCTCACACACAGCTTCTTCACTTACAGCCTCTTATTGTGGGCCTTCCTTAAGCACCACTTTGTGATCACACTGCTTCTTCTATTTCTTCGCTTTGTACAACACTTGCATCACCCGCACAGAGCAATAGATGCGATGTTGATAATGCAAGCTCACCGCACACACCCCCCGTCCGTGCCTCACGGGAAAATCACGATCGCACGCACGCTCCCACACGCACACAGAGACACACTTACACTTTGAGACAACCGTAAGCGCAGGCATTCAACAGTGCACGCACGAATAGACACCGTCGCCGTTCGGAAACGATCGATGATCACGTTGAGGTTAGGGAGGAATGAGCAAAAACCGATCCACTTTCGTTCCAGGAATAAGGGTAGAGGGATGGGGTTACGACAGGGTAGCAATTATCACAGCGCCCCTCTACCACACACATTTACGCAGCAAACAGAACAGAGCCAATTCATCAAGCCGTACTTGTGTTTTCTTCTTTCGCCCTATCTTTTCTCACTGCTGGTCTTGCGGGCGATTTCACCGCTTTCGTGAATGAAAGCAACGAGAGCGATCACCTCCACTTCACGTACACACACTGGTGCTCTCACGCAAACACATTACACCAGGCGCACACGGTCAAGTGTGCGCATTGCTCAATCAGGTTCTATTGCTTCGCTTTTCACCACCACACGCAAATGGTGTTGCTATATACGTATGCACGGTTGGGAAGGGAATGAAGAAGCACTGGAGGCAGCTCCTTGCACACCCTTTTTCTCGCGACACAGTTGCACGGCGGCGAGGTGAGGTTGCAAATGAATGGAGACGGTTTGGCAATTGGCAATTAATTAGCTGCCAAATGCACACTCACAATCACTAGCCGTCCAGTCGTCACAACACAACACGTTGGGATACACTCACCGGCGGGCAAGATCACATTTGCATCGCATGCTGCGTGATGCTTTGGATGCAGGAATAAAAATCTTCTTCACACCCCCGTGTGCTTAACACAAAATAACAAAAAAGTCACGCACACACACACACACGCGCATATAGAACCGAATCGTCTGCGTTGCTTGCAGGTATTCCACTTTTCGTCACTCGTCGCACAATTATCCGTGCATTTGTTCTTGCACTAGAAAACAAAGCAAATCCACTATTCCAACCTCCAACTGTTGGCATTCTCATCTCGTCTTTCCATCCTCAATGCTTCTATTGTTTAGCCTCTCTTTCTAGCACTCTTTCGGCCCGAACGCGTAATGTGGAGCTGTCTTCTAACTGTACTTTATGTTCACTTCGATGAGCCTTCTTCTTTTTGACGGTGAGTGCGTTTCTCTCTTCGCGTTGTTGTTGTTGCACCTTCCCTCACTTGCGGTACGAGCCTTCTCGCGCACTTGCTATACACAACAAGACACACACATACACACAAACATCAGAACACGGTGCCAAATTAACATCCGTTTACCCACTCGATGATGTTTTACTTGACTGTTGGTTTCTTCTGCTTCTTTTTGTTCACGGTCGCAAATTCCATTGGACTTTATGGCTGGGTTGAGAGCAAAAGTGCAGCCCAACGGCAACTCGACCAACCTATCGCGACCGCGGTTTTACACGAAGTGCGTAACGATGCGAACGCGCTACGAAATGATCGCAACCGGCCAGTCCCGAGCGCGGTTCGTGCTTTCCGAACCGAACCGTACAGTGGTGGCTAACGATGTGGCTGGCTATAAACTGGCCAAAACAAGTGAAATTGCGTGGGGTAATAGGCTAACCTTTGGTTCTATATTCGTACCATCTATCATGTAGAAAATAATTGTTAATTTTCAAATGATACCTTCACTAGAATATATATAAAATTGTAAAAAAACACACTAGTTTCACGTAATTTGTAATCTAATGTCGAGACAAATGTGCAGTCGACAACGCCGAACTGTACCGATTACCAACACTAATGCACAATGCAACACGCACACCAACGCGCCCACGCTACTACGCGAAACCCGAACTGCTCCTCCCAACAGCATCCGTCTATACAGGTACATTTAATACTTAAAGTTTTGCTCGGCCGTCCACAAACCAGCCAAGGGACTATGGGCTTTCTTACCAACACATTTTGTTGTTACTTCATTCCGAGAAATACAGGTAAACTCCAGTAGATCCTGCTATACCTTGTGCAAGGTAATACCAATCCCATTCATTACAATTTGCCAGCCGGGCGCTAAAAGGCAACGTGAGACTTTCTTACAATTCAGTGTACCTGCTTTGTCTAATCCCATGTTGGACAGCAGTTTTCCCGTCTCTTTTCCACTGTGCGCATTAGTAGGAAGAATTCGTGCGAAAGCAGTATAGACAAAGAACGAATGAAGGCGGCAACCAAAACAAACTCGTCCCAATGGAACAATCACACAATTCGCATGAAATGGCAAAGGTAGGCGCGGAGGGTGCTGGAAGGGAAGAACCGGTGAAATCGATATCAAATCAACACGCGCCTAACAGCTGATGTTTTGAATGTCAAATGGGGTTGGACGCTGGGTTTTAGCTAAAGAATGAATCGCATTCCAGAGTTGTTTCATGCAATTGGATGTTTGTACCGTTGAGCAAATCAAAAGCTACCAAAACGTGTCATAAGCTCCATCGTTTACCGAACCCCTCGAATCTTTTCTCGCCCGTGGATTAAATCGACTCTGTAACCAACTTTCACTTCTCGTACGAACCAATCGAGCGAGTCCATAAGCGCTGGCCAAAAAGTTTCGCATCTAGCAGGAGAAGGCGATCGTGAAGAGGTAGCGGGATGCGTGCTAAAAAAAATGATAAGCGCAACAAAAGGGAGCTTCGTTTGTGATGAAAATGTAAGACTTGCGATATTTACATTCTTTTCCTAGCTATGAACATCCGTTTCTGAGCGAGCTAATACCAGCTAGCACTGAATTCAAAAATGGTTCTAATATTACTCTAGTCTGGTTCGATTATGTTTGTTGGTTTATCGTTTTTTCTGGCTTCTAATTCACAAATTATTATCCACACCTTTCTTCACTCGTTGCGTCTAGTAGCACTAGCAGTACTCACTGTTTGCATCTTGAAAATAGTAGACACCACAAGAAGTGCGCTAGTGGTGCTGATAATATGAGCGAGACAGGGATTGCACGTGAAACAAAACCGGTGAGAAGTAGGCCATGACGCTCGCAGTGTTTCGCAGCAGAAAAAAATAAACGAAATCAGACACACTCTCACCGTGGCCATTGGATCGCGAAACGCCGGAACCGGCTTTTATGGGGATGGCGGGGGCCGTGTATACATCTGTGTGAGTGGCGGGGAGGGGTAGGGTGGTTTCGATCTACAAACTTGCATCTTGTTCAGCATTGTTTCGTACCGCGGTGACGTTCTCACACACACTCAAAGCTAGGGGGTGCTAGCCCCATGTTATACGCTCATCTCGCACACCAGTAGGTGTAGTAGTTCACGTTCAACCGTTTCTTAGCTGACCTCAATTTCGTTCCCTTGGCCGAAAGAGGGGGCCGAGAGCAAAAGAAAAAGAGAGAGAGAGAGCGTGTGTGTGAGAGAGAAAAAAGACCAGAATCGCCAAACCGGTGTAATAGCGCCGCTGAGCCAAAAGCCAAAAGAATCGGGCCGAGGTTTTGGGGTCGGGGAAAGCCATAATGAGAATAATGGACACAGATTGCGATTTACAGGTGCTGGAGCGGGTGGTATTACTCGTACCGAGGCAAAGCCTACTGTTTGATAGTTCGAAGCTGTTGTCATTAACATCCGAAAAAAAGGACGAACAGAACAGTCTTCCAGCTGAAATCATTCGGGTGCTGGTTACCTTCGAACCATTGTACTAAACTGGTGAGTGGTGGTAACTCATTTATGAAAGGCGCCAAGGTCATAGGCGGAAGATGAAATAAAAAAAAGTGAGGCTATCATCTATAGAACCGATGAAGAGCTTGTTAGTTCAGAACGGACAACAGCTACATTATTTTATCACTTTATTTCCTTCGTTTTCTATTTTTCAGTAACTTCCAGCACCAACTGGTTCTGGGATTAGAAAGGAATGCTGTACAAAGCTGGACTACATTCTGGAGAACAAAAAGGTATACACGATATCCATCCCGTCGATTAATTGTCCTCCAACTTGTTTTGGGAAAGGACGCTCGCCCGAAAGAAATTCAAAACCACAGCAGAACGAGGTTCAGGTTGTCGAAATGAGATGAGAGAGAATGATAGTGTGGAAGAAATTAAAAGCATTCCCTTTAAAATCTCGTACGAAAACATGCGCTTCCCTCTCCGCATTAAAGGATCTGACAAAAGAAACGAGTTTTTCCCCCCCGCCTGGTTAATGCTGGATCGGTTGCTAAAGTTTCGATGTTGCGTTCGGTTTCCCTGTGTATTGTGCAAGGCGAAACCTTGACGACGAAGCTGGCCGAGGAACAGTCAACGGGGCATGTACTAGACGAACGAAACAGAGGACGTGAGGAAACGCCGCAAAGAGAAAGCCGACGCAGGCGGTGGGAAGTGGAATGAAGGGATCGAAAATCATTTCTAGGTCAGCTGCGTACCGCCAAGAAGGATCAGCGTGATTTGAAAACGAAAATGTAATCCCAGCCTGAACGCACAAGCGAGAGAGAAGGAAAACACGGTCGACGAAACCGCGTGAAGGTTAGACAGCGTCATCATCATCCACATCATCGTCATCATCAACGTCATCGGGTATGTCAATGTTGTTTTGTTGCCTTTGGTTGCCTCTTTACCATCACGCTCATCCAGCCATCCAGCAAGGGGGGTTTCGGAGTTGGAGCTTTCGTTGACGTAATACGAATATAACGCCAAACAAACACATCTAGCCTCGGGAACGATCATGCACAATGACCAATCTGAGAATGCTTCCGATCGTGTTGTGCACGTGTCCAAACAAATGGTAACAATAGACAAAAGGGGGTCCAACATATTTACTTATTCGATTTTCTCACCGCCGGAATGGACACTTTTTTTAACGACCTTTCTATCGAGGACATTCGTACTGGCAGGGGTGGGGACGGCACCCGGAATTGGGCCACAGTAATTTAGGCCAAACAGAAAACTCCTTCCAACCCAGACCAGCCGTCCATTACCTACATTTTTCCGTTCTTTGTGAAAAGTTGATCCAATGCGACTGGGGTTTCTTTGTGTGCGTGTGTGAGCGAACGGAGTGAGATGAGAACGGGTATTATTTGCATGTTAAATAGCGGAAATTTGTTTTATTTATGGCTTTTAGTGTGAAGATTCACTGACGTAATTATGCAAAGCGAGGAAACATTATTGCGATCATGCTTTAACAGGAATGGACGGATGGTTTGGATTTTTTTTTCGACGGAACGTTACAGAAACTTGGATTTCAACTAGAAATTGAGAGGAATTGTTTCTGAATGTATAGACCCTAAAGGACGTGCACATCAGTAACCCATATGGAGCAAAAATCATATCGGCATCTATCTCGTATCGGGGTGCCCATCCACAGCATACCGTGTAGGAGAAAAAAGAAAAGTTTTGCATCACCTAACATGGTGGCAGAGTTTCGTAACTTCAAGTAGGAAATCGTCATCATGCCACAGCCGATCAAGCGCTCCAAAAAGGAAGCGCATGGTAAAACAGACGAGAAAAACTAAGCGAAAGGGGAAACACAAAAACGGAGATTGTGGAAGGAAGAGACACAGAAGCAGAGAGAGAAAAAGAAACAAGCGAACGAGCAAACCGGAACAAGAAACGGGAAAGTTGTTTAACCACTTCTCATCTTGCTTGGATTGGTCTTACGGGTCGTGGGGGAAAAGGGGCGATTCGCTTTGGCCAAGCGGCAGCAACGATACATATTGTCTTTGCAGCCGCATCCGAGTCCAAAACGCGATGGATGAAGATCGCGAAAGTTACCGTTAGCGAAGAACGCTTGGACTACTTTTCAGACGCTTTAAGAGGTCACATACGTGTTCGGTAACAGCAACCAGTGGGTCGGAAAGTGAACAGAATAGAACCTCACTAAACATACGCAGGAAGGGTTTTAAAGTAGAGACCCAGTCGCGGATTACTCACTTGTCACCAGTCTAGCGGAACTATAGAAGTCAAATTCTGGTGATGATTGTGTGCCAGCTTTATTCAGTTTCTAAATCACTCTCCATTATTTTACACTTCAAAAGCTACCAATTTCGTACGGATTGATATCATGATAAACATACAATTTTATCGTTAAAGTACATAAAGATTACTTGCCAAAATTATTGGGAAAATATCCACCTTAAAACATTGCATCAATTCTTAATTGTTTCTTCCATCGATATTCTTTTGGCACTAGACTCATTCGACCAGTTCGGACGTTTGGTGCCATTTTTTCTTTAATTGCTCTCTAATCCCGATGTGATCGATAAGTAATGCGTATGGATGATCTTGTAGCATTGGATGGCATGCATTGATTTATGCATTCCGTTGTCTAAGCGCATTGTGACCTTCTCGGAGGTTCTCAGAACTCCAATGCCCTTAAAACTGAATACGATACTTATTCTCAACTCGCGCCAAACTACTGCCCCGACGCTGTTGCTGACTACCGACCGTACTGGACGATCCTCCAACCATCTTCTCTAACATGGACGGTTTCGGTGGCAGGGAGGCGGTTGACGCTTGGCCAATCGCGGATGTCGCCGATGAGTTTGCAGCGGCATGCAGAATACTGGAACTCGGTAGCGAAGAGGATGTTTTCGGGTGGTGTTGTTGCGTCGGTTGATGCCCAGTTCTCACCGGTGAGCCTGCATGTGGCGATGGAAACTTAGCGAAGAATCCTTGATGGAACTGTTGGACACTCTGGGCCGTCGTCATGTTGTGGTAGTTCGAATGTGATTTGTTCGATTCAACGGAGGTTGAAGGTTGATGGTGGTGCTGAAGAAAACGGGGTGGCGTGCGAGAGGCCAGCTGATGCGGATGATATCCCGAACCGGCGGGATGGGGCTGTGGCTGTGGGCTAGATCGTACCGCACCCACATTCGAGTGATTCGAACCGGACGAAGCGGAATTCAATGAATCACGAGATCCGCTACCTTTGGCCATGCCGCCAGCAACATTCGGCTTGCGGCCCCCGTTTGGCAGAAGTGATCGCTTTAGGGTACCGGAGTCTCCGGAGCTTTTGCGTGATTGAGAGGACTGTGAGGAGCTGTTATTGTGACGATGGCCCAGCGATGCCGTTGCCGCTGTCGAACCTGTTGGCGATGGATCTTCGAGACGCTGGTAGTTTTTTGTCGAAGGGTAGTCGCCCGATGGTCCGGACGTTCCCGTGCCAGATTTCGAAGATCCAAAACCAAATTTGGCTACAGACGGTTGTGGTACACCACCGGTGCCGACTGCCGTCATCGAGCCGTAGGATTTGTGTTTTAACGTTGTACCACCCTGGTAGTCTTTGGTTAACTGAAGTGTGTCCTTCATTTCAACGTAACTCCCTTTGGCGGGTGAGAACTCTCGTCCTCCACGTTTGAGACTTCCTCCACTTTGACTAGCACTTGAGGAAGATGCCGGCGATGGGGGTGTAGTTGCGCGAGTCTTCTTCCCACTGTCGCTCCCTCCGTCACTCAGCCGACCGTACTCTATCTTACGTGGTGGTTTCAAGCTTCTAGGAGGTCTTGGCAGTGCGCTCGGTGGCAGAGAAGATCCTCGCTGGTTGACCTGTTGCGAAACACCGGATAGCATCTTAGAGACCTAGATGCACAGGATACGAAATCTCGATTAGTCCACAGCCGATAAAACGATATCGAGCAAAAAAACAATCACCTTATTGCCGTTATTGGAGACTCCCGAGCCACCGCTGGAAACATCACCTGCACCTACCGATCCACCAATGTTACTGATGTCGGTCATGTTTTGTCCAACGGCTTGAGACACGTGGGCCAGGTTGCCTAACGTACCACTGGACGAACTGCTGCCGCCTCGTAGCTTCTGCGAGCATCGACCCTGTTTCTCCAGCAGCACCATATCGTCCGCCTTCTGGCCACCGTTACTCAGCTGATCACGCTCGGGAGGTTGTTCCGAACGGCGATCCGATCCGATATGTGCCAAATTCTGTAGAAGCAAAGCTATCGTTTGAAAATGCTTGATCGCTGCAAGCGATCGGCCAGTGAACATACCTGAAGAAACGTTTCACTATTGTTCGTGGATAGGACGGACACTTCGTCAGCCAGTAGCGACTGGATCGGTTTCTTTGTGGTCAAGCTTGGGAAGCAGCAGAGTCCTCGCTGGGAAAGGAAGAAGGAAAGTGATCCACCATCCTTATTATTCATACTTCACGGATGCTAAACAGTGAGAACCAGAACCATGTGGCTTACCCTTCGGCTTTGAAACAACATCGCTCAGAGTCCTTAGTATAACAAAGTAGAGCAACTTACCTGAACCTTATGCTGGAGAACATTTGCGCGAAAATATGAACAACACACTAAACGTTTAATAACAGCACGCTTATTAGGAACGCAAATCGGGATGAATGTATTAAGATTGCATTATACACATGATGTCATCAGTTCCAATTCGACTTGCGATAGTATAAGCGTCATTTGAACAGGATTGTTTTGTCGCATATGGATGGGATCAAGTGGACGCTATATGAGTTACTTTAAATCTATGACCTAATCAGGTGCAAGTGTCATCGAACATTATGCTGGAGCAAGCTAATGGCGCACGATTGATCCTGTTCGTGAAATTAGCATGTTTCCGAAAAAGAAATGAAAGCACAAACACGCGAACAGCTGAAATCATCTCATGAGAGGGTATGGATTGTTGAGTTAAATGGCAAAACAATGAGGAAAAACGTGGGCACAAACACAAATTCACACAGCAACAGCATTCAAAAGGACACTCGCAAAACAAACACAAACCACAGCCCATTGGGGGTTTTAATCTTTTTTTCATTTTTGAAAATGCATCTGTTTGTGACTTTATTTTCTCCGTTGAAAGGTTTCGTAAAGTTCCTTAGGGTGTTTCCGTTTTGCCTAACTGTTAAAACTCAACGAGCCTGCCGTTCGCACTCCTGATGATGGCAATTCTACGATCATTTGGTATGGAAGCACAAAGCAAAATTTCTATCTAGAGCCATGGATTAAAAAGCCTTTGCCAAACGAGACCCTCTTTTGAATCCCTTAAGAAAGTACACATTTGAGGTAATCTTACTTTTAATAGCTACTGCTAGCGTCATAATCAACCTGACGCAGACCTACCGTTAAATGTCAACGCTCTATACTATTTACGATCGTTCCGGATTTGGACAGCTAGGTGCTGGGAACTGTGACCGGAAGAGTTTTATACGAACGCTCATCCGGTCATGCCGCATACGAGACGACCTGTTGCAACAATATCTAATCACTAACTTCCCGTCCCTCTAATCCTATAGTAGTCCTACCGCGCTCTGTTAGCCTGGAAGCTAATCCTTAAGATATCCTGCGGTTCCCCTGTTCCGTACTGTTACACTTTTATTACATATTGCTATTGTCATGCAGTCATGCGGTCCTGCGGTAGGACACCAATCGAAGCTAAAAACCAATTTTAAAACCTCCCAACGCACAAAACGCGCTGCGATACTTACGGCGTGTTCCTTTACCCGTGGATTTCTCCTCTCTTCCCAAGTCCCAGAGAGTTTCGGTGAAGGGAAAAGAGGCGTATTTTACAAATAAATTAGTTACACCGTTACATGCTAAAAGGAAAGGACAACACACAGACATCATTCCTGCAAGCTTGCCCGAATGGAATTATTTAAAGAAAAATGTATAAAACAAAGCGTCAATCAGAACTGGGCAGTAGCGTCTCCATCGTCTTGAGCTTCGGGCGCTTCCTTGCTTTTGTTTTGGATTATTCTCTGCGCGACGGAATGGAATCCCATGCCGAAGTATACAAGTGGGCTGTTTAACTACTACCATTGTTCAGAAATAAATATAAGCCATATAGTAACACTGCTAGGGCAAAACCTTGCGCGAGTTGTAACACGTCAAACGACACGTATAACTACAATCGACAAAACATCTGCGCGCTTAACATCTGTTTCTTAATCTTTGGTGCTGGCGCAGACATGCATGCGGAATGATATACGTATGGGGAGGCGGAAAGTATACTAAAATGATTCAAGCAGTTCGGGTAACGGCAATTCTGACGACTAATAGAACGTTTCCGGTTCAGAGGAAGAGGACGAAGCCGACGAATCAGTCGCGGAGGTGGAAACGTTCTTGCACGATGCGGCCAATTTTTTGTTGTGGTTAGCTGACCCAGACGTGGTATTCGTGCCGACGGAAGCGGTGGTTACACCGGCAGATTTCTTCGTAGCTATCGCGGGTGTGGATATTGTTTTCGCGATGTTGTGATGATGTTTTTTGGACGAGGTCGTCGTTGCCGCCGCCGCCGCCGATGTTAGCGGTAACTTACTTCGAAGCTGCTGCAATTTGCCACCGCTAGAAGGCACGTAGGACGACGAGGAGGTAGAGGAGGAAGCAGTGCGTGTACCGGTAGGCTTTGATTGGTTAGTAGAGGCCACATGCAGCAGATTACCGTTGCCATTCGCGTCCGTGCTCGAGCCCGCCGATGAGGTTTCACTGGCCGTACCGAGACCGGACGAACCGGCACGTCCTCCTCCATTGGCCGCAACCGCTTTCAGTTTGGCTGCCAGCGCTTTTGCCTGCTGATTTAGCTGGCGTTGCTTCTCCACCAGCGAGAATTCACTCACCTTGCTGAGCAACTGCTCATCGAGCTGCTTCAGTTGGTCGTCGATGGATTTACGCTGAGCGTCGTAGCTCTTGCTGTCGTAAATCGTGTGCTCGCTCCCGGCACCGAAGTTGGCCGTACTGCTGTAGTTAGAGGTGGTGCTACTGCTACCCGGCGACGAGTAGGCACCAACCGTACCAGGCCCAACTCCTGCCCCGCTCCCTCCACCACCGACGGTCGGTAAATTCAAGGAGCTCTGGGCAAAGGAGGATGGGTTGCTGGCGGTCGGGCCGTAGGAGGACGCATAGCTGGACACAACCGCCGCCGTTGCTGCAGGACCGTATGGGCCCACAACAACGGACGATGGGTCGAGCAGAGAAGCACCGGCACCGGTGGTTACATCGAATGCGCCGCTCGACACGTCCACGTACGACGCCTGCGAGTTATACGCTCCCAGTGGATTCAATGCGAAGCTATCCGACGATAGGTTGTACGATCCGTAGGAGTTTGTCGAGCCGCCGTAAACTACAGAAATCGTGATGATTGGAAAGCAAAAACAAACATCCCTTCATTAAAAGAACTCACTTTTGCGTGTTAACACTCATCTACTACTGGTACATACTTTTCTGTCCTTGGTAGGCACGTATCATGGCGTCCTTCTCGGCTAACCGGTTCTCCACCAGCTTCAACCGAGTCTGCAGTTCCGTCACCTTCCGATTGGCAGCGTGAGCTTCGTCGAGATAACGAATCTTTTCCTGCTTTGCCTCAGCAAGAATGCGTTCCGTTTCCTGTGAATTTCGCTCCATGGCCAGTTTGGCGACGTTACGTACATTAGATTCTTCCAGATTGCGCTGTTCCAGCTGGGCACATTCTGATTCCAACCTGCAAATTGAGTACACGTTTAAGCGTTAGTACTGACGGATCGACACAAGCTAATGCTGCTTTATTAAAAACTGCACATACGAGGGCAGACATGTTGGGAAAATAGATTAAACTTGATATCTACTTAACACATACCGTACTATCTTCGCATCCTTCTCACGCAACTGCCACTTTAAATTGTCCGTTTCGCTATTAGTACTGCTACCGCTTCGATTGGGTAGATCGTTATCATAGTCGATGCGCAGCTTTCGCTCGGCCTGTTCACGTCGTTCACTTGCATTTTGCAGTGATTGTAACGCGTGTTGCAACTGTGCACAACGCTCCACGTACACTTGCTTTTGTCGGCACTGTAAGCAGAAATGGTAATGAATTTCAGTTCCAGGCATTGTTCCTCACACCGCATTCCATCATACAAACCTCTTCCTCAAGACGTTTCAGCGCCGTGTCGAGTACGTTAATGTGGATGCGCTGTTCTTCGAGTGTCGCATTCTGTGCCTGTAGCTCGATACATTGTCGGCGATTTGCGTCTATTAACGATTTATCTGAGGGAAAGTGAATGGAGAATTTAAGTGGTAAGCCAAAAGATTGCGATTGATGCTATTGATGCGTACTTTGATTCACTAGCTGTGAGATGAGTACGTCCTGTTGCGTACGACCGAGCTGATGATCGGATGATGCATGCATTTGGCTCTGGTACACCTCGACCTGGTCTCGGAACGCTCGGTTTAGTTCCTGTAACCTTCGGCAGTCTTGTTGCAAACGTGTGCGAGCTGCCCTTTCCAATCGCTCGCGCCGATCACAAGACTGGACCAATTCCTCGTGCACTCGATAGATATTTGCTATTTCCTGTTCCAACTGAATCAACGACAAACACAAATTAGATAACAACTCTCAAAGGGTAAATCGAAGTCTTGTCCAAACTCAACAGTACCTTTTGACTTTTGGCTACCTTCAGATAGCAATTGTTTAACTGCTGCTTCAGCAGTTGGTTCTCCTTCACCAACACTTCCACTTCCTCCGGATCGATGTCGTACATACGGGTCAGATCGGGTTGGCTTTTGCTTTTCAGCTTCCCGTTGGTTTTCCCACCACCGCCAGCCGTAGTTTCACTGCCACGTCGACCTTGTCCACCTTTGTTAGCCATTTTCTTCTCTCCATCCACGTTGGATGCCGTAGAACCGCCGCTCGACTGCTGGCGACTGTTACGAGCATTCGCGCGTGATAGCTTCACCTCTTTGGCCAGATGCTTCAACACGTGGCTCTGGTTAATGTACTCTTCGCTGATTTCCGATATATCCTGCATCGGGGCATTCGGTGCAGCTTCGCCATACGAACGCGGTCGCTCCTTCTTCATGTAGGGTGGCGGACTGCCAGCATACTCGCGGCCGGAAGAGGCAACCGAGCTGTAGATATCATCGTGGATGATAAGCGTGTTGTAAGAAGACTGCGACACATCCATCGACGATCGGTTCGAGTTAGGTTCTTTCAACGAGTTGCGGTTTGATCCAGCCATTGAGCTGCGATTCGATGGTCCGTCTGGGCCGGCACCGATGTTGGCGTACATGCTGCCACCTCGTGTTTCTGAGATACTTCGGCTACTGCTGCCACCGGTCGGTGTGGCATAACGCGTTGAATCCGATGAAGTGTTCGAGGAAAACTTATCCCCAATGAATCGTCCTGCAGATGGGAAAATGTTCGTGAGTCGGACATGCTAGCCATACACTTATATTCCGTCACTTACCTTGGACCTCATTCACCGGTGTTATGTTTCCTTGCAAATTTTCTTCACCCTGCGGCTCAACCCGAGCATGGCTCAGTACGTACCGTTCCTCGCGCGACAGATTTTCGTTCGAGGTGGAAACATCCGTATCGGATCCGGACAAACTGCCGATGGGCGAACCGGGATACTTCGGTAGCCCACCCGAGGCTGGCGGTGTTTGTGGA
The DNA here is from genome assembly GCA_000473375.1 of Anopheles culicifacies. NCBI lineage: Eukaryota > Metazoa > Arthropoda > Insecta > Diptera > Culicidae > Anopheles > Anopheles culicifacies. The sequence goes on from AXCM01001159.1 coordinate 28,875, forward strand.
CACGGGGGCGGTGGTAGCATGGAAGCACCGGATGAGGTGACCAACATTGGTGGTCGCATAAAAGGAAGCGAAGGCACTTGTGGTTGCTGCTGTTGCGTCGTCATCATCGAGGATACTGTTTGGTTAGAAGATTTCCCAGAACCAGTCGATTGTTGTGGCTGAGAGTTTGCACTGGAAATGTACTGTGAGTACCGCGGTGCTCCTCCATGGGACATTTTTCACTGTTCACTAATCTCGAGGGACGATCACGATCACTGCTCTCTTTTGGTTTCTGTTTTTCTTTGTGTGCTACAGGATGATCGTTCCCGTTCCTTCACTGTACAACAGCAGACAAAAGTTCTCGATCGCTTGTTTCGAAATCGTTTAGTTTCGGTACGCAAAATCTGAACCGTAGGAAACGATCACTGCATATACGCAGTAATAGAGATTCACTTCACTGGTCACTTCCACGCACGTGTTTCGTCTCGTTGTCACAATTTCATGAAACTCTTAGCTAAATTATTGATTTTTTCGTGAATAATGACTGTATATTATGTGTAAGCTTACACGTATGGTTCCATCCTGAGGGGGAAACAAAAGAATGATATGAATCACGAGGATCTAAACTCTTGAAGATCGTTAAGAAATGTTACGAAAGGTAACGATCAGGATGCATTTTGTACTTATCTGTAGACAAAACTGTTAATTCCTAATTATTTTATGTAACACGTGGGTATTTTTATCATTATTTCAAATTGCGTGATCTACTCCAAAATGTGTGTGCAAGGCTTAATGGCTAAATATTTATATTCTTCAATCCGTAAGAATCCTCTTAAAACTCTTTGGGTAAACGTACTTCGTCAAAACATACTGTAATACAATGCTGCGCAAACATGCAGCTGGCTACAGCACGATACAATTGTTGAACTGCGGAAACACGGGAAAGAATGTCGAATGTTTCTTCTTCCCGGCCACGTAAAGCGACGCAGAGAAGGTAATAATAATGACACATACGGAATGGAATGCAGCCATCATCATCATCATCATCATGTGGGCCCGCGCGCGCGGTTAACTTGCTGCTAACACTCGAAACACACTGTCAACTGGTGGTAGTGCGTTGTGGAGCATATCGCTGTTGGCCATTCCTTGCAAAATCGTGTGCAAATGCTCTTCTGCAATCGCAGTTGTGTTGGTGGTGAGTGTGCCGTTGCTCGTTCTTTCTTTTTTTTTTATTGGTTTGGCTATTCCACTGAAACGAGGTGAATTACACTGATGGAATGCAGGGTGAAGGAATTTTTATTCTTCACCAAGTGGAACACATTGCTCGCTGCACTGCAGATGCAAAGTGAACTACTACATGGCTGTTAAGCTGATCGTTCACAGTTCTCTGCTGCCAAACTAATTGAATTTGATGTTTACATGTTATGCGCAGGTGATTAGATTATCCGCGAAGGTTTTCTCTCTACTTCAGCCAGCTTCTTACGCCAAAGAACCTGCCCGTGTGTGCGTGTCGGAATGAACTTTAAACACTAGACACAGCGAGGGACAGAATGAGACGGATGGAGATACACAACGAGCAAGAAGAAGAGCAGCTATGAATGGAATGTGCCTTCGCACCCCGTCGCAGCACCGTACGTTTCTCCGTTCCTTTCCCTACACACTTCTACACCACTCATCTCGCGCTTCCTAACCAGCATCCACCCGTCTTCCCTAAAACCATGCGTATTACACGCGAGAGGGGGTAAACAGGGGGGATTGATACGTACGAAAGCACTGTTTTTGTACAACTTTTTCCCTAAAATATGCTCACGTTTTAGATGTACAATAAATGGGATTGTTTTTGCAAATCGATCGTAATATTTTCTCCTTCACTATTCGATCGATGCTGCGCACGCTGCTGGCGTATTATTACGCACAATCGCACAAATGATCGCGCGCGCGAGTGCCTCATACTTTTCACGCAAGTGCTGGAAAATGTTCACTTTGCACGTTACTGGCACAATAGTAATGAACGAATCACGCATCCTATTGTGTTTGGTTACTGTTTTGCACATTATTTCGACACTTACGTTCGCTGCGTTGCACAAAAGAGACCCGACTTTTACTCCGGCATCGAAAAACGACAAACTCTGCGCCGCCGATCTAATAAGAATTGCTGCTTCTCACATTCTCCGCTGGCGGCGCTACGATCGCATGTTGAGCGAGACATATTTGTTTCGAAATCATTTTGTTTATTTCATGGAGATATTTAAATGCCTAATTGTATTCAAAATCTAGTCCGCAGTACACGATATGCCCAATGAAGTGATCAATACACTTGAAATGAAACAAAATTAGAAGCAATTTTCGAACGTCGGCGGTTTTGAGCGAAAGATGCCGCGTTGTTGACCGATGTGTGGCGATTTATTCCCACTATCCAGGCTTCTGCGAAGGGAAACAAAGAAGAAAGGAGAGAAAAACACGGTCGCTCTCATTGGAAGAACATTTTCACTGGGACGCAAAATGACATTCGGGCGAAGAAGACAAGAAGAGCTTTGACAGAAACATCGGTTCATGGCGCGGTACAACCAAAACAAACCAAACTAGCAACAAGTGCAGCAAACGTATCTACCTATCGTCGCCCTTAATTAATAGTTTGTGATTACGTAAGTACGCCGGTTTTTATTCTTTTTGTTTAAAGATATTTCTGCTCACATGTGTTAGTTAAAAATTCAGTCAATTTACGGGTAACCACTGTATTCATTTTAAAAGCACATCGTAAACATGCTATCCGGATCAGCGATGGTGCGATGCGCAAGCTTCCACATCCAACGTTATTCAAGTAAACGTTATGGCCCCTGGATTTCCATGGCCCCCAAGTGCCAAAAATTCCATGTCTCAGCAGGGAGCAAGGAGGGGCCACAACGATGCGTACTTTTGCATTCGTTTAATGCTAACGTACGCAGGTTCGCCACTACCGGTAAGAGTGTTGTGCTGAGAGGCAAACAAACGGATGTGATAAGAATTGCATGCTGACTATTGGTCTTTTAGAACGTCAATCATAGTAAAACGAGTTATTGATTATATTGCCGCATGAGATCACCATTTTTTCGAATGACAGACATAATGAAAAGACACGGGCGTACATTCCGCAAGCGTTTTTTGATCGTTAAAACCGGTTTTTGCCTTGCGACTGTTCTGTCCAACGCGCAATTTGAGAGTCTTTCTGGTTGTTGTCAGGAAGCCTTAGCACTAAGCAGTTCATTTCGATTACATACTTGTTTCTGAAAGCATCATGCTAATGGCGAACATTGTTCTGTTGTTTTCACTGTGCACCGGGCTGCTATTCGTGGCAGCAAGCCCGAATGATTGCGGTGGAAATCGGTTTGCACCGGCATGCATCGAACCGCAACTCGTAGCCACCACTGCAGACATCGACGATCTGCCGAATCATCCAGAAAAGCTACTGATTGATGTGCGTGAACCGTCTGAGTTGGCAGCTACTGGTCAAATACCAACCAGCATCAACATTCCGCGTAAGCTTTAATATATCCGCAAAAGTGAAGAGTGAAAAAGGAATTCCAATCGATTAACTTGCAATGACCTTGTGTTTTCAGTTAAAACTGTACGTACTGAGTTAAACCTTAGCTCGGAAGACTTCGAAAAGAAGTATGGACGTAAGAAGCCAACCACCAATGATCCGATCATCTTCAGCTGCCGATCGGGTGTTCGTGCGGGACAAGCTGCCCTGGAAGCGGACCAACTAGGTTACAAGAAGTAAGATGCAGATATTTGTGGAGCATTTTTTTGGAATTTATAATATTTATATTGTTGTATTTTCCCCCATAGTGTGAAGAATTACGTCGGATCTTGGTTGGAATATGCAGCTAAGCATGACTTGCCAATGTAATATATTTCACACCATTAACGGCCATGGCACCGTTTGCGTGTCGTTTGGAAGAATCCCATTTCGTACGCAAATAGTTAAACGAATAAAATCACAAAAAAGAGCAACACTTCTATTGTAATAAAATGAATTGACCAGTTCTATGCAACTTTTGCCCAAAATATGTCATATGGAATGAGAAATACCCGCGTTAATGAGGAAAGAGCAAATTAAAATTAGTCTTATCTGCCAGTGCCGATAAGACATTATCTATCACCTAGCAAAATACATTAAACATACGAACGTCTGGATCGTTTTTTGTCCTCATTTCATTTCAGTTGGTGAGGAACAGCAACGAGTTCGAGACTGGTATCCCATACGCTTGGTACAGTGCAAAGAAGATGTCGATCGCTACATACGAAGAGGTGCTAGATTTGCCCAACCATCCGGAGAAGCTGCTGATCGATGTGCGCAATCCGGATGAACTAGCGGAAACGGGCAAAATTCCCACCAGCATTAACATTCCACGTAAGTTCGCTCAACAGATTAATATTTTTTTAGTGATGAAAAGTACCATGAATGTTGCTATTCAGAAATATAGCCATATCAGTTTATTGTGAACTAATGATAGCGTTCTACCATTGCTGTCTGCATGTTAGTGGATAAGATAAAGCAGGCGTTTGGACCAGCAACTAGCGAGGAAGCATTTGCACAAGAGTACGGTGTGCCCAAGCCGAAGATGGATCACTATCTTATTCTATCCTGTCGCACGGGTCGCCGAAGCCAAATGGCACTCGAAGCGATTGCAGAACTTGGTTATCGAAAGTAAGCCGGAAATTGTTTATCTTCAGTATGGGCTCTACATAATACTAACATGTGCTCGAAAGCAATTAATACGACATACTAGAGAATATTGTTCATTTAACCATTGGGGCTGCTCTAAGCTTCTCATCTTGTTTGCTTTGCCGATGTGATAGAATGATGTGATCGATTATGAATTTAACAGTATGCTTTCCTGCAGTGGAATACTAGGAAATGCTTTAAATCTACTTCCACTCCATCACCAACCCTACACACATATATCCATCATTGTCCTCTCGTTTCCCCGTTTCAATCTTTTTTTTCAGTCCCTCAGCTCGAGCAAGGGCTAAAACTCACGGACGATGAATTCAAGGCAAAGTATGGACGCGATAAGCCCGGCACAAGCACGGAATTGATATTTCACTGCAAGATGGGTGGCCGTGCACAAAAGGCAACGGACCTTGCTTCTAGTCTCGGATTCAGCAAGTATGTAGTTTATAAGCAAAATATGAAAATAACTCCATTCTATCACACGATCACATCTCCTAATATGCCGCATGTAGCTCACAATGCTTCGAAATTCATCTTTAGTATTAACAGTTGATTTTGGTGCTTTAAAACATGCGTTCGTCCAACCAAGAAGAAACTCATTCGATGGCTCGTTTTACTTCGTTTCAGCGCTCGTAACTATAAGGGATCCTGGACCGAGTGGGCTGCGAAACAGGAAAAGTGAACTCAGTGGATGGATGTGACCTTAAAACTTGAAGCAGATTGTGGACAAAACATTCCTAGCTTACAGTTTTGACTGTTTAATAAATTCCACATATAACTAAGAAAAAAAAAACATCGCCCACAGACTTCATGTTATGGAAGAAAGCGTACAAGATGGTATAAGATTTAGAATTGACATTTATTCTCTTGATAAAAACGACACTAAAGCATAACGAATGTTTCACAGTTAGTTAAGTATTTCTTTCTGGACGTTATAGTACAAGTATAACAAATGACTCGAACTTCTGTTTAGTAGAACATTCCACGAGGGAATAGTTTTATTGACCATTTCAAGCCATTTTACTGTCTGACGCTGCGAACTGCATCCTTAACCGCTTGTCCGCGCGCTTCCTTTGAAGCATTCTTGGGAAGATTCTGAATGTTTGCCTTGATCGCGTTAGCTGCTGCTTGTTGCTTGTCCATTTTGGAATATCGATCGGTGTTCGCTTCTCTGATAGCTTGCAGATGTTGAGACACGCTAGTGTTCTAATCGCTCACTGGACAGTTTTGAATGTGGTCTCATATCTTTCACTTGCTATTTATATGCGTTTGAAAACACATACTTCCAGCGCATAAGCTAGCAGAAGAGAAACTTGCCAATCAGCAAACTGTACGAGTGTTTACAAACGAGTTCCTCTCAATCAGTGGCAATTGAAAATCGCCGTCGATGCATTTTTGCAAGTAGAAGTAACCGTATTCGTAGTTGGTGTGTAATAAGCCGGATGAATGTTTATGTAACCAAGCCAGCAAGCGCAAAAATGTTTATTTTAGTGGCTTTGGTCCAGCAAGTGCGATGTGAGTCATCTTCGCAATACTTTGTAAGCGCTTATGCATTCTACCTTCCGATGCACTGCCCCTCGACTATCGCACTATGTAGAGAGGTCTTGCAACGTTCCCCAACTGGAGCCGGCTTTTAATTTTACCCGTAGCGGCACACTCAGCTTCGCACAGTTCTCCATGCTAGATTTGAGTATTTTAGCTACCTTGGGTAGCTGTTTGCGTGGCACCTCATAGATAAGTTCATCATGCATGTGTAATACTAGCCGGATTTCACCTAACGGTAGCACGTTTCGATATTTGCCCAAATTACGCCTCATGCGCACGATCGCGTTCTTTAGAATGTCGGCCGCCGAACCCTGGATTGTGGTGCACACTGCCTGACGCTCTGCTTCTGCCCGTTCAGCAGCATTCTCACTGGAGATGGCCGGCAAATAACGTCGGCGTCCAGTAAGCGTTTCGATGTATCCAAGCTGACGCGTTAATCGTACGACACGCTCGATGTAGCGCCGTATCTCAGGATAGGTGGCATGAAATTGTTCCATCAGTGTTCGTGCTGCATCCTCATCCAGCTGTAGCTCAGCGGCCATTGCACGTACACCCATGCCGTAGATTACGCCGTACACAATTGCTTTTGTACGGTTTCGCAGTTCTTCACTCACGTCCGATTCGCTTTCGAGATGGTTCCAGCGAGCCGCCAATGCCCGGAACACATCTTTACGTCCGGTATTTCCGCTTCCACTGTTAGCACCCAGGGCCGCCATTAGCTGTCGATCCTGTGATAGGTGCGTCAGGATGCACAGTTCAAGCTGGCAAAAGTCGGCAGAGAGCAACGCCATCCTGTCGGGGTCCGTGCACACAAACGTGCTACGACAGCTAAACAATCGCTCACCGGCACTTTCGAATCCAAGTCCGGACGGTACGGTAAAATCCTTCACAACCGTCTGCAGATTGGGTTCGTGCATCGTGATACGACCGGTTGAGGTGAAGCAGAAACTGCGCCCATGCACACGTACAGAACCGGGACGGATGACTCGAAACAATGGTTCGATGGTGCGGGTAAGGTTGCTTTCTATTTTGCGATATGCAATTACGAGTGCAGCGAGCGGACTTTCCAGTCGCTCCAGTATCTGGCGCGCCGTGCGGCAACGTTTCTGATCCCCACTGACTAGTTGTAACGCTTTTGCAACTGCACGTGAAGATCCGAAGTCGAGTCGACGGTTACCATTGAGTTTTCGCGCTTCGTCCGCAATACGATCGCGACATGCTTTTAGGCGTGCGATCAGCTCTCCCAGACGATCGCGATCGACGGGAAAACCAATTACTTCGGCACGAGCCAGCGCCAGCTGGACAGGCATCTCGCGCGACGTAAAACAGATCGGAAGCGCATCTCCACTGGCTGCAAGTCGCTTGGCTATACACGGCATCAGTTGGCTAATCAGTAGGCATTCCACGGCGCATCTGTTTTGAGAGGCAAACATGTATGAATGAAAATGAGACCCGAATGCCGAACGTTAGCTAACCATACTCACCGCTGTTTGGCATCGACTGGGCTATGGTGATTCAAACCATGGCCGGTCCACTTGGGCGTAACCCAACGTTGTCCTGTCCAGTTCAATTCGGCTTGCATCAGTGTGGGACAGTGTCGTTCGATCATTGCGTGTAGTGTGAGCGTTTCTGCGTCTGTTTGAAGCAACCAACAAGCTACTCTTGGGTCCTGTAGCGTAGCGGCCATTAGCTCATCGCTCTCGGTAGCAGGTATTAATCCTGCGCGATAAATGATCTTCAGCTGGTCCTTCGTATCAAGCAGTGTGATCGTTAGTTCTTCCCTACTGAATAGGGAGCGTACAAAGCGAACCTTTTCTTCCCTACCTATGACCGTGTCATGCTGAAAATCGACATAGTACACGTTAGACGAAGGATCATCCTGCATTGCCATTGCCATCCCAGCAAGATAAAGGTTGTCATCGAACGTGTACGCACGTAATCGTTCACGTGCTGTTGTTGTACGTTCGGTCTTTCGAAGATGCCCTCCTATGCTGGCTACTCCGGAAGGAGAATCTTCCTGCTCAACACCGAATGCGATCGTTATTGCGGTTTGTTTAGCAGCTAGCTGGCATAATTGTTCATACACGGCGTGCTCCGTACAAGCATCGATAATTGTTAACCGTGCGGTGCTCTCGTTATGTATGTTGCTACTCGTGTTCGTCACACGATCATTCCTCATCAACAGGGAGTTGTGAAAGTGCATTAGCGGTGAGTTTGATGATTCCCCATGCGATAATAAAAGGCTGGATGTTTGTTCTTCGGATTTCCCCGCACATGATCGAACATGCTCTTCATCGATCTTGAGTTGCTCTTCATCAGTGTTACGCTCCACCTTTTCCTCATTTTCATTATTGCTCACTGAACCAGACTCTATCGGCTGGGACCAGCATGGATTTGCTAGACCATGCTCTAACTGCAAATAGTGGCGCGCTTCCTGTATGAGCAATCGTGCCGCCTCTTCCACAGTTACACCAGCCCGACCGGTAAGGTACAGATTGCGTAGACGTTTCCGTCGTTCTGCGTCGTATTCGTTTTCGTACTCGCGTACTCGTTCCGCCTCGAAGCTGGTACTATTGTGAAGGATGGTTTCGACCGTTAGCCGATCGGCATTCGCCAACTGCACCAATCCGGTAATACCACCGTCGTACAGCAGCCGCGCACGCTGTCCATTCAGCGAAGGTATGCGCATCAGATCAAGCAGTTCGTGTGCCACACCGAAGAACAAACGTTCTCGAAATTGCGCCACCACCAGCTGTAGGAGTGTCCAATTTAGCGACGCACAGAACGAGGTCACAATGCCCGCGAAGGTGGCCGAAACTTGCTGCAGACTTTGCAGCAACCCTCGGCAGCATTTGAATTTGCGCGCAACTGTGCACAGCGGCACTTCGTGTACCAGCTCGAGTAGCGCTAGTGCCGTGTAAAAGCGCTTGTGTATCTGCAAACTGCGATAGTCCAGATTGGCGGCACCGCGCATTGCACGAACCATGAACGATTCCTTTACACCGACTAACTCGCCGACGCGCTTAGCAGCACTCGATAGTTTTTCCCACATATCGAGAAAATCCATCCAATCGATCTGCTGCCATTGGTATGCAACAGAGTAGGGCGTCACAAGATAGATCGCATGCAGTTCCGACTCCAGCACAAAGCACTGGCGGGCCCGTTGAAGCTCACTAAAGAGAAGAAATCCATCCTTCGGTGGCAGGGAAGCCGCCAAACAGGCAATACCGAGTCTGGTAGCATTGAGGACGGTACGTTTGGTGGCGTTTGGGGATGCATTACCATCATCCACGCAATCCTGTTGCAAAAGGCGAATGAATTCATATTCGAGCAAAAAAGATATGCACGAAACAATTGGATCCATTTCCTCGCTGCTATCGTGCGAATCCACCTCTTGCCTAGCTTGGGTTTGCTTTGGTTTGAACGATCTCCGCTGTAAAAGTTGATCACTCACTGCGAAACGATACCCCCGTTCACAACTGTACAATGTTGCGTTGACAAATGTTTCCAACTCCTGGGTTGTAGTGGCGCTACCGGATGCAATGATTTCTAGTACCGCTCGTTTCAAATGAGCCTACAAAAAACGATCGAATGGTTATTAATAAATCCATGATCCTCATAGCCCCTTGCTTCTATTTACTTACATAGTTTTCACTGTCTAGGCACGATCGCACCGGTGGTAACTCGGCCCCCGTCAGTTCTCGACCAATTTTCTCCTCCGCCGGACTGCATATCAGTATGGACTCTCCGAGTGTATCCCGTCCGGTACGGCCAGCACGGCCAATCATCTGTTTGTACGTCAGCGAACTCATCGGTCGTCCGCCGAACTTGGGCGTTCGGATGATAACACGTCTTGCGGGTAGATTTACTCCGCTGCTTAACGTACTGGTGGCCACAATAATTCGTAGTGCACCATCTCGAAACGAACCTTCAATAATGTCTCGCTCGTCCGTCGTTAGACCGGCATGATGAAAAGCCACACCGTAACGGACGGTTTTTTCCAGCACACTATCCAACCCTGCCGGACAGTTACGAAGCTGTAGCAGTACCTCCTCCTGCCGCACACCATCCAGCTGGTTGCGCAATTGGTTCCGTAGTTCTTCATGCGGATGGTTTTCCTTGCGTAGCGTGTGTAGTGTACTGGCAAGCGAGATGGCCAACTGCTCGCACCAGTCTTTCGAGGGACAGAACACGATCACCGCACAACCTTCCAGAATCGTTTCGAGGCAAAGCAGCGCCACGTGGTCCGTGTCCTTCGGTATGGAGTATCCGAGCAGAGAACCACTAATAGATCGGATAGGGTCACCAGTGGCACTGAAAATTGTGCTACCTATCTTAACCATCTCTACTAGCGCAATGGGCCGAAAATCGGTACGGTAAAGGTCCGCTTCTAGCCACCGGGCAAGCAGATCTATGTTGGGCAGCGTGGCAGACATACACACGATCTGTATCCGATGTTCATACCGTGCCGAAACGAATCGAATTTTAGTAAGCAGCAGTTCCAAAATGTACCCTCGCGAAGGGTCCGATATGAGATGCACCTCATCGACTACAACAAGCCCGAGCGTAGCGAGAGCGTCCTGCTCAAGCAAGCGATTCACAATTGAATTGGCTTTCTCGATCGTACATACTGCAAGATCGACCGATTCGAAACCTCCGGGAGGATGATATCCACCGTAAAATCCTTCCACGCGTAACCCCCCTGGCTCGAGCAGGTCCTTAAGGTAAAGCATTTTTTCCCGCGCAACGGCCACGAACGGAAGAATGAACAACGCTTTCAACTTACGCTCCGTAATCGTTTTGGCAAGTAGAAACTCACTTACGAGCGTTTTACCAGCGGAGGTCGGAGCGCTGTAGATAAGGTTTTTACCTTCCAGAACTACCTGCAATGGGTTGAGAGATATTAAACGCGAAGACTAAGGCTGGTAAAATGCAACGAAAATAATCAATTACCTCTTTGCGTGAGAGGCATTCCACTTGCCAGGGGAACAACTCGACGATCCCCTTTCTTGCATACTCGCTTATAATCGAGCTGGAAAGACCCCAGTTGCTGAGCAACCGTAAATCTTTCGTTTGATCCAGACTCATACTGCAAGAAAGTGTTCCACCTTGAGGCTCTACTTGACTCCGCTCTTTTAGGACGGCCGTTACACTTGTGCAGAGTAAACCACTTTCCACGGGCCTGCTGCTAGGAACAGCGTCTGATAGTGATTCTTTGTTGCTTCGAAAAGAATTTGCCATTTCCGACTCAATAAAGTTATACATTTCTGTACGTTGTGACTGCTGACAGTTCTCGTCGGATGTTTCCTGGACCAAAGCAATACTGGCCGAAGTAAGGGGTTGGGAAAATGTAACATTTTCTATGTCGATCGCTACATCTGCGATCGTATCATCGGCAGAATCGACTCGTAAGGACTCTATAAGATCGCTATTCTCAAGCAGATCATCCATGGCGGGTTCGCTCAAGATGGCACGATCAAACAATGTTTCGCTGAAGATCTCCAGCTCACTCTCGGGTGGTAAGTTTGCTGGATTTGGCGGGTTATCTGCAGGAGCTGCCACTTCGTCTGCTTTATCAAGTGTAAAATCGCTCTGATCAAACAGTGAACAGTGTAAGCTGCCTTCTTTCGGTTCGTTTGAAATTGCAGACATTGCCATGGATTGACTGCGAACGGTGTCCATTGAAAAGACACTGTTTTGAAAAAGCTCTTCAAATCCATCGCTTTTGCGAATGGATGGTTGCTTTTCCGGCGATGGTCCCTGACATAAAATGCGCCGCTGTGAGTCCTGCGTTCGTTTAGAGGTAGTTTTTCGTGCCGATTGATCGACATTAAACTGAATGTCACTGTTAAACAACTCGGCAAAATTGTCCTTTCTGAGAATAGACGAACCGGTGGTATCATTTTCGTCCTTATAATCGCTAGCGCCTGTCTGGTGTCCCTCGCGTGCAGTACGTTTCTTCGCTTTGCGTCCTCGGGTCTGTGTCGATATAATTTGCAACCTTTCGCGTACACTTCGTTGTCGAGACAATTCGGCAGGACATTTTACGTTTGTTGGTGATTCTTCAATCACTTCCTCGGTGCTACCTGACTGCTTTAACGCTTTGTTCCGTTGCGATCTTGTCGTGCGTTGGCTGGTTGGAGGCGTACAAGCTTTCACGTGCTGTTTTTCCAGTGCGTCAAACGTATTGTCACCCAATTGCAATGACTGAGAAAACATATTAGTTTTATGTACACGGTTTTTAAGACAAAAAAAATAACTAAAACACTGAGCTGATTACGGGTAGAAGCGTTCCCGCACAGCTGTTGCATTATTTGAAAACAAAAATTGACATTTTAGGACGTTTGTTTACATTTTGCTGGCGGCAAAATCCATGACGTTTGCGGCGGCTATTTATTTCATTTTCATATCTGTTTTTTTATCGGTAAATTTATTTATGCATTAAATTAAGGATAATAAAACATATTAGGGGGGTTATTGCATTGTTAATTGTAGTCATTGCACTTCCTCAAGCAACGATGCGTTTTTCTAGAGTTGAGTTGTCAAAATGAATGGTGCGACACCATTTCCCATAGCCCATTGTGCGTCAAGCAGAATAACAAGAAAAAACATTGTCCGATACAGAACGTTCGTGCGTGCGGTGGTTACTGGTGGTTGTTGAAAGGGCTCCGTATAAACATCTCGCGCAACCCTATAGCAAAGTGTTTCAAGTGCCTCCCCCGCAGGTAGTTCACTGTTCATCGAATCTGATATTGCGCTTAACGATACCAACTGGTTTTATAAGGTGTATTTCAAAGCAATAAGGCCGTCGAAAATGTTCTTTTCAATCTCATCCTTAAAAGGGAATAAATCATCTCGATTTGTTCGTGTCATATTGTGCTGAGGTTTACGTTCAGTGAAATCTGTTCTCGTGTGCGGTGTACAGGGAAGAGCGGTTTGCGAGATTCCTTTGCGTTGGAGCTGTATTGTATTAATTAGCATACTAGCAGTGTGTTTAGGATGCTTATATATTCCAATCAAATTTTCGTTATATCAGCATGTTTGCAACAGATTCCATAGAAAGAGAACGGGAGAAAACGCGTCGCGTGAAAGAAGAAAGCAAATCTGAGAATGCACGTTGATCGTGCACTAGTAGTGAGCGAGAAGAACAGAATCTTAACAACAAAGAAAAAACACACAAATGTGGTACGCGTACACATCACGTTCTCTCGCGAAAATGAATGATCTCATCTCATCAGAATCGCGCGAGCCGTACCAAAGCAACCTTCGCGTCCCAGTCTCACTTCTGTAGATTCTGCCGTGTTGGTGAGGTGAACCGAGTGTGGTGCTTCGGTGTACAAAGTTTCTTTTCGTTCTTGGTGTTGAAGGGTTGATTGGAACGTGAAAGCAAACACGGTGTAAGCAACTTACAATCCATCTTGTTAGCGAAACGATGACTAACTAGTATCGTGTAATCTATGTCCGAATTTCGCTGTTAAAACATCGTTGAAATCGGATTTCAACGTGAGAAGTGAACGAATCTTCTCATGGTGGGATCGCGATCTTCGTTTGGTGAAATCACGGTGCAATGAATGCACCACCAATGATCGGTGTTTGTCCAGATGAAAAAAAAAAACATCCTGTGTATATGTGTTAACGCGCGTGTGTAAAAGGATTGGCAATTTGCAAAGGAAGGCAAGATTATGTGCAATCTCACATTGATGAGTATAATTATCGATGACCGAATGTGAGAGCCAGTACTTGTGCACCATTGTTTATCTCGACGGATCACCTATCGCGGTTGTTAAAAAAAGGACATGATCTCAGTGCAAACCAAACCAAAAAGGTTCAGAAAATGTTGCATGTGTGGAAATTAAAAATGTTAAATGATGTGCATTGTGGACCTTCGCCCCAGAACCTAAAGCTATCAGAAAGTGATAAGCCCGGAAACACACCTTTGGCTTTCTTGTTTGTATTTAGTTACGAACGGTTGATAAGGAAGCAAACCCCCCCAGACACGGTTGGAAAGCAAAGAAAGAATTTGTCCCTATAACTGATAAAAGCGTTGATTCATTCAATTCAATTCGTTTAGTGCAATGATTCACGAATTTACACACCAAGTGTTGGCCCTTTGATAGTAATTTATTTCTCCTCTTTTAACTCGCCAGACCCTGGCGCAGAGGGTGGCAGGCATGGCGTCTTCTAATAATAACCGACGCTTTCGCCCAGTTGCCGAGTACTGGATCTAATTAGAAGGAACGGGTTTCCTTTTCGAGCGTTTCGCATATTTCTTTAAAGGGGGAAGCATGGAGATGTATTGATTTTCTCTTTCTCACACATTTCGTAACGTGTTGCTCCCCACAGGCCAATGTGTTTACTTTGGACAACATGCAAAGTGGCTCCCGTGAGGAAAACTCGCAGTTAAAGATGGAATTTATCAAGAAGAAGGAAAAACATTGTACTTTGGAATATTTTCCGTACGTTGTATGATCGTCTTAAGCAGCGCCCGTCTGTGTGTTTTCCTCCATGATAAAACAAGAGGGAAAGCACCGATAGCTTGGCAGGTTCAAAAATAAGCTGCAACCTTCAAAAATATAACCGAAACAAAACGGAGAATAAATAGACCTCGGCACACGGTACCGCGTATGGTACGCCCGTCACATAAACAATATTGTTGCAGTATTTATGCTTGACCACCCATCGTTGGAACTACTACATACGCGATCTGGCGCTGTTTTCTTCTTCTGTCGCACCTCCAGCAGATCGCAAGCCGCCCACTTGTGGGACCTGTGTTTCCCTTGACTGGTTCACGCTCATATATTCACCCAGTGCCCGGTTTGCTTCTACTTCTTTCTCTATTAATAAACATCAACACCAAGGCTGGCATCCCTCAGAGGAATGTCCCCCAGAAAGTGGTCGGTCACCTGCGCTGGGCAATCGCGCAACCCACTCGGGGGTAGGCCACTTTTAATCCGACCGTCAACAAACCACCAGCATCTCTCACCGTTGACAATGAATTCGGTCGTGAACGGCTCCGTATTGCACCCACGTGTTCCTATCGTTTGGAAGCGAGGACACACGCCGTGTAGCCAGGATAGTTTTTGTGCGAGATGCGAGAACTTTATCAGCAACCAACATTTGAGTTCTCGATCGTACGTGAGTGGGCAGATATCGCACCAAAACGGAAAGCAAAACAATAATAATAATAAATAAGCTAGGACATTTTAAAGCAGTGGCGTAAAAAAGGCCAGCAATATTTGTACGTTTCATGCCTCAATAAGCACTGCTCTCAAGTATGCGCGATCATCATGCATGGAGTGAACCGATCGAGACACCACATGGTACTCTGCTGGTCTGCGACAATTACGTCAAACGATTGCAAGTCCCCGCCAGTAAGTCCATCAGCTGATGGTTCCTTGAAATAGCGCCTCATTTTCATTACGTTTTGGTGACGCACTCGTTGGGATTGTCGCTTATTTCGTATGGTTAATTGTCCCCGTCTTTGGGTGGTACACGTTGGAACAGCAACGTCGACCATGTCGTCACTGCTTGTGTCACAGGAAGGTGACGCATAGATTAAGAATGTCTAGTTTGAGCACTGTTCCAAAACGGAACATGATAAAAAAGAAAACTGCAACATTGCTGGGTGCCAGTGTTGCGAAGGGGTATTGACGCGTGCTGAGTGAGTTCAGACCACAAAAGGAACTGCTGACGTCGCGACATCTAAAGCACGGGAAACTGGCGAAAGAGAAACGAATGGTCCCTGCGGGTATCTTCAATGTCAAGTGCATGCCCTTCGCGTGGGTCGTTTTGTTGTGTTATTGGACGCTTGAATTTCTGACGGGCATTGTTTTTGTTTTCGGTCGTTTCTGCGGTGTTTAGATGTGTGAATCTACATCCGGCGACACCTTTCGTTAGCCTTCGTTAATGAAGAAGCATGGAGGGTGCTTTATTTTCGTTCCCGAGGTTGTGTTGTTCCCGGTAGGGTGGGGATCTAGTGGTTGTGGGCGAGACAGGAGCTCATCATGGCCACCCAGTCCTTCGTGGAGGATAAAAAAAAAGCGGGCGTTAATTTATTCCAGAACATTACCTTTAGAAAATTTCAAAATTACTACACCCCCGTAGCGTGTTTGCGGTTCTCTAGAAGTGTAGCTTAAAACCCTGGTTTGATCGAATTGGATCGAAAACCGTATAACAACAATGCATCCATACTTCATTAAAATTCGTCTTCTACATAATCAATATTTATCCACCGACCCGATCGGCAACGTAATGCGGAGCGTTGATCTCGATTTAGAAAAAAGGCCTCCACAGTTTTAAAAAAAGTAATTTCGTCACCATCTATCTCCACACCATATGCTTCTTTGTTTCGTGCGTTGGGTGTGGGCGTGGTATAGTCACTAGTGCCCGTCGCGTGTCTGTCCATTTTCGGACCTGTCGAAACGTTTTTCCTGTTTGCCGGGGACTGTGTGTGTGTGTGTGGGACGACGCCTCGTTCGGCACGGGCGCGAAAACTGAACCAGAGCGTATCGGAATGATCAATCAAAAATATATCAACCTTCGGCCTCCCGTCAGTTGGCGAGGAAGACACGGCGTAGAGTTGGCGGTGACGGTGGCCTTCGAAGGAATCTTTCCCAAGCATTCCGTTGCGTGTTTGTCCCAGTTGTCCCTCCCGAACGCTGGACGGAATGGCGCCGAGTGTTCATTCGATTATCACTAACTCCATGTTCTTCCTTTCCATTTCCAGATTGTACCTCGATTCTTCCGGTTGAATGATTCCGGCTGGAGCCGAAGACACATAAGTACGCGAACTCCCAGCTGCTCAACCGAGCGAGCACAACGATCGTTCAGCCGATCGCACACACATACACCTTATTGCTAACCTGCAATTGCATCATCTCAACATTAACCACAGAGCGACAGAAGCAGCACAATGCCTGTGTTTCACACAAAAACCATCGAGAGCATCTTGGAGCCAGTGGCCCAACAGGTACGCTAAACCAAATAACCCGATAAACTGGTTGAAACGTCGATCGTCATTGTAACTGTGTATTCGTGTCGATCCGATCCGAGCTTTTAAACGTTATTTTTATTTACCAACAACCTTCCACCAACCAAACTGAGACCGGAAGACGATGTCATTGAATCCGATCCCCGACATCCGTCGAAGGTGGTGAAGCAATTGAGTCAGTTTCTCTGGCTCTGGTAGATGGGAGCATTCAAGTGACGCCAGAACACACTCCTCATACACCGCAGTGCGTTATGCTGCTTGGGTGGAGAGCATTATGTGAAGGAATTTAATTTTAGCACAGACACGTATTATGCGTGTGCCGCCTTACCACCAATGTCTAATATGATGACGATCGTGATGATGATTTTGGATGGCGTTGAAAACATTGCACTGCTCGATTGTTCGATCGACGTTCAGAGTACACAGTACGTGAATCAGTCCATCAGCGATGGGGACAGTCGTAGTAAATGAATGCAACATTTCCCGTTACCGTCCACCATGTGTTCAGGTTGTTTTCTTCGAAAACGACGCCCTTCTAGTTCTACTTTCCGCTGCAGGACAGGGAGTGTCCAATTTCACGCGCGTTAGCCGTGTACCCCAAGCCAAACGTTGTCGTCGTTGGTTGTGCGCTGGTTGGTTGGTCCCTCTTATTTACCAAAAATAACCTATGAATCACTCGCAACGGCGACCGCTGAGGTTACTAGCCAGGTCGATGGTCGGATACGCTGGCGCAAATGAACACGTTTTAAGGAACCGCAAGCTAAACATGCTTGGTAGCACGCTACACAGAAGTAACGACGGATTACCATTGCCTTGTGCGAATGCATGTCAGTGCGTTGGATGCGGTTTTCCGGTTTAATGATGTTTCTTTTTATTGCCCATTAATGAGACAAAGTCAGTCTTGCATGTGTTGTAATGTCTGCTCCCCGTTAGAAGGGTGGTCCACCTGACCGGTAGCACAATATGCAAACGATAAACTAGGCAAAGAAATACTAAATATACCCAACAAACCTTTTGCACGTTGAACATAATTGTAGAATTGGTTTACCTACAATCAATTAGATAATGTTTGTAATCATCACAATTTTTGCACTCAACTCCGAAGCCGGATAGTTTGGTACCGATTTTATCGTGCGAAGGACCGGCTACCACAAACCCATCGACTTACCGGGAAGGCAAAACACATAAAAATCTAATCAGAATGAGGGCGAATATTGATCGGTTAGTACGCGTAGTAGGAAAATTTGGCACCAAGTCAACGATAAAAATGAATATCCTTGGCAGGCGTATGATGATGCGAAGGCGTGGAAGGTTTATGGGTTATTCTTTTTGGTTGTTGTTGTGAAAAGACGGCGACTAATCGACGCCTGTGTGGTTGGCCATTGTCCAGCTGTCGTTTCTTCTTTCTGTTCATGAAGGAGCGGGACACTTTCGTTCCATTTTTTTTTCGCGTATGATAGTAAAAGGTCATTTAGCTTTCGGGTTAGTGTAATAATAACGCATCATGTATAGCGTTGTGCAATCCGTGCATGAGCGGTAAATATGAAATGGTCTGAAAACTGTGAGATCATACCGTGGGAAA
>KI422789.1:0-40335 GCA_000473375.1 Anopheles culicifacies
CGATTACTTACGCTCGGTATCTGGAAGGTGGGACAATCGAGCGCGATACGGTAACCGTACGGTGCCCGTATGACGTACGTGCACTGCAGGTTCGGTCCGTACCGTGAAGGATACCGTGGCGAGATGAGCTGATACACCGAGCCGAACTTCATATCGAGCGTGAACGAACATTGCGCTAGCGCTTGCTGTGCGCAGCAGCCGAGCGCTAGTACCAGCCGTACCAATTTCGACCACATTGTTTTGCTGCAGCAAGCTTCCGGTGACGCGGGTAGGGCAGAAACTAACGCACCGGTACCGTACTTTGCATACTTAAATACATTCGCACAAAGCCGCGATGACGATTGACGACGGCCTCCCCGCCCGAAAAAAACACATTGTCACGACACTTGGGACACGGTATCAAACGATCACGCATACACTAACTAACTTACCCGGTGCAGGAAACATAAATAATGGTTCCCCGATTCGGTGTGTTGGTTGGGAAAATTTTGGAAAAACCGGTTTCCAACCAAACCTGGCCGTCGCGTTGCGAACGTGCACGTAAACTGGGAGCGTTGTTCCGTGGTGGTTTTTTGATTAGTTTTTGATTGACGTAGCCTAAAATTGAACCACCGACGGGGTAACGCGTGTGTGGCATATGTTATCAGCACGTGTATCCCCCCAAAATGATGGTGAATTGGTGAAAATTCTCATATGGTGAATTTTTCCTTTTTTTTTGACTATTTTAGTGTGTTTTCGCTAGATGCAGTCGCCCCGTTGGACGATGGATGATCACTCAAATTAATGACTTCACTGTTGTTTCCACTCTTTCCCTTGGAGTTGAATTGTTTTCAATTAATCCACCTTCTTTTGTTACAACTTTAAAGTTATACACAATTTGACGGTACATTCAAAGCACGTTTTCATACAATTATTAAATAAAAAACCCTCGACCACACGTCCAGTAAAACGAGATTCAATGAAGTAGAAAACGGTTCCATAAATCATCGCCTCGAGAGAGAGAAACAACAAAAAAACGCCGGCACATACTTTGGGGTTTTGCGGGAATGTGAGTGGTTTTCCTGCACCATCATTTACGGTCGAACGAACATGGCTGAAATCGAAACACCGGGAGCCGGAAAAACAATAGAACAAAATGGCATCCCCCATATATACATTTTTTGTTTGTTTTGCTGGCATTAACCTGCAGCAAGGAAAAGGCTTTTAAACATTATTATTATTTTTCAAAAAAATTCACACTTTTGCCATTTTCTCGTTTCCGGTTGTGTTTCGGTTGTGTCTAGAAAACAAACAAATGTGCAACTGATAATAATACCCGGGTGGGGATGGGGTTGTTTGATAGAAGCTATTAAAACACACAACAATTGCCTGCATTAACGCATCCACCTTCCCCCTCCCCACACACACACACGCACGTAATCAGCAAACGGCTTTGGGTCGTATTTTATTCCACACCACGCAGCAATTAAATTCAATATTTACCCCCATTAATGGTGATCCACACACACACACATGGAAGAGCATTGTCGGCCTGTCAACCATAACCGGTAGCACTCCCAACGCCAAAGGGAGGGGGGAAAGGGGCAAGAGTGGGGCCAGAGATCGTAAATTTTCGTCAACTTAGTTGTGCGTAAAATTAAATTTTTGTCAATCGATTTCATTCGTTCACTTAATTCATTGTTCACTGTATTGTATGTTGCAGGGGCATTTTTACACAGCGTCGATGTTGTTCGATTGATTTTACATGGTTTTTATTTCCTCTTCCATGTGCAATGCATTTTTCAATTAAACCCTACTGGTGAGCTTGGGGAAGAGATTGGTTTTATTGCAGTGTGATTGGCTTGCACGGTAGTTTGGTTTGTGTAATGTTCTGATGCAAAAATATACCTTGCTGTATTGGGATTGAAATTTATAGAACGACTCATTATTCACTTACGATTATTTAGATAATTTTGGTTTTATGAAATAGATATAAAAAAGACAATTTAAAAAAGAGTAATGAAAATGATGGCGCCCCGAAATTGGGGCGGTTCGGTGGCCGAGGAGACTGAGGCGCCGGTCTTCGAACGGACAGGACCGAGGTTCGAATCCCATTCGGGCCGTTACCCCGAACGCAGGACTGACTATCCTGTTGCGGGTACATTCAAGTCACGGAAGCCAGAAATGGCAGGCCAAGACCTCTCGAGGTTGTAGTGCCAGAGAAGAAGAAGAATGAAAATGATGGAAAATAAACAAAACGTTGAAAACAGAAAGCAAAGGAACTGAAAAAAGCTCACCAAAAGCAAAACTCAAAAAATCAAAGCGAACAAAAACGACCTAAAAAGAGAAAAAAAAATAATTTAAAGCAACAAATAGGAATTACAAGATGTGAAAAGTAAAAAAAGGAAGGAAATGAAATGAAAAACGAGACGAAAACTAAACAAAAAAAAGAACTAAAGGTAACCAAAGGAAGCAAAAAGCAACCCAACAAATTTAAGCAAACAAAACCTGAAAATAGATGAATAAATGCATTAAAAAGCAACGAAAAGAAGTGACAAAAAAGTAACAAACAACAAAATAGAACGAGAGGATACAAAAACGAAAGAATTGAAGTGAGCAGTAATGAAAAGGTAAAATAAGGCGATAAAAACATAAAAAAGGAAGAAACAGAAACAACAGTGACGGAAAAAATCAACAGGATATAGGATCGGGAACATGAAAACAAAATTACGAGTTTTCCTAGAGTTCAATCGATGTAAGTCTTCTTCTGCAAGGTTGAAAAGTATTATAACAAAAAAATAATTAGTTAATTGAATTTGCCAAACGTGCTGAACATCACAAAAAAATAATTAAAATTCCTTACCAAAAGTAGAAACCAAACTAGTTAAATGTTTCCAAATTGTTTATGGGAACGAATTCACTCGCATGATATGGTGTAATCTGTCCAAATCTTGTTTTTTTCTAACAAATTTGTTTTTCCTCTTGCTCTTTTGTCCTACATTTGTCCCACCCAGGTAGAGCACCGGGAGAGGTGCCAGTAACGGTTTTGTTTATTTTCTGGGTCACATAAAACCGACTACCGTACTGTGCCGTCCATCAGACACCTTCGACCGTGTGTTCTCCCAAACGCATGATGATATGCAAAATTTATTTTTCCTCCGAAAGTCTGCCAACACTCCCTCAATATCACACAGCACACATCTTTCTGTTTGTGATGTGATTGTAACCTCATCTCTTTGCTGTTTTTTTTTGCTTTGTTTTCGTATGGCTTATCTGTTTCACCAGCAAAAGACCACCATTTGTTAACATCCAAATTACTCTGTCACACACACATGGCAATGGCCACATACGGTTCAAAAGATTAGAAAAACCAAAAATCATCTCCCCGCCCGCCAGGTTGGGGCGATTACCCGTAGTGAATATGCTCTGCACATAAAACTTAAGAGAGAAGAGTAGAGAGAAAAAACAACAACCAACCTCATGCCTTAATATTTTTGACCTCATTCCTAAACAGCCACACAACTTCCCACCCATTTGGCCATCTTTCATTGTGACAGTGTGTTCGGCTTTTTTTTCTTCTCTCCCACCCCCCCTTTTCACACATCTTCATATTTATCCTTTTTAATATTTTCCTTGCTTCCCCGATTGTACATTCCAACTTCCGACACGTGCTAGAATGTGACCTCTCCCCTTACCCCCCTCCCCCACAGACACACGTACACATTGTGGGAGAGGAAACTATGCGAAACTATAAACACTCCACCACCCTGGGAGGTGGACGGGTGTAGAGTTTTGTTATATCGACCCACCCACCCATAATACACGTGGGTGGCAAAGCAAATAACTTTCCTGTAGCCGGGAACCGGCTCCGAGCTTGCCGGGGGCTGTTGTTTTTTTCTATTTCTTTCCCACGCAATTTACACTTCCGCATTGGAAAGCTTCCCGCACCCGGGGTGGTAGAAAAGGTTCGCATGGCCTGGGTGTGCAAGGATGTGTAAAAGTATGCGGAACTTTCCCTTCGGATAATGAAAATGAAAATTCCCTCATCAACGCTCGAATAAAATCTCACTCACTATCAATTTGATTCGTTTTCTTTTTCTCTCACTCTTCAGTTCGGTATTTTGTCTGCCTTTCCGTCCGTTCCACTTGAGTGTTTGTGTGTATATATATTTACTTGTTTTATCTTTATGACTGCACAATAGGATAGCCACTGCCCAAAGCCCCCCAATTCAGCACGAAAACGCGTGACCCATGTCAGCACAAGGCCCCCGGGTGCCGGAATAAAAACGGTTGGCCGATCTCCGCTCACCCGCGCCATCATCATGCTTATCGTGGTTATCTTTATCCGTACTCTCCCGTACAAGATCCCGAGGAACCCGAGCTATAAACGCAAAAGAAATTATGCCGAGAGTTTCAGTAGTGAAACCATTTCGCTACCTTCCACATTTAATTGAGGACCGTCTGACATCGTTGTCGTACAAGGCGCCGAAATCAGTTTGGAGAACGAAAAAGAACAAGCTAGCTTGAGTGTGTGGGAAAGCAATCCCAAACAATCCGCAGTGCATCAAACAGAAATGACTTAAAAGAAGAAGCTAATAAGTTCCATCCGGAGTTTCGGAGCAGCGGAAACGTACCACCCCGAGGGAGAAGTGACCTTGATTAATAAGACAAAAATTAACACGGAAACGGAAGTCGAAATCGTCCCACGGAAAATCCTCACCCTGAAAAAAGGACAAAGAAAAATGAAATTAAAACTACCCAACGGTAAATAACCATTCACGCTTGGCCGGACAAACCCGGACATTCGAGGTCGGAGGGGGGGGGGTCGCTTCCGGAACATAATTAAATATCACTTCCGATATCGTGATCGATAAACGAAACGACGAAACACGAAGGTTAATGAGCGTTTGTTTTATCGTTTGTGTTTTTGAACCTCCCCGTGACCGAGCGGAAGTGTCCGGAGAGACATTTTTGTGGCTTGCAAAAACATCAAAACAAAAACATCAACCACAGCTTCTCGAGAATTTACGATTAAACAATGTCAAGTTCTCAGTAACGTCCAACCGCTCAGTGCAATCCGGTGACATTATGGACAAACATTTAATTAAGAAGACTAAGCTTCTTCTCCACTTGTAGGTGCCGGATTATGGCTTGTTTGCTGCTTGCTCGGTATTGCATCAGTGGCCGACGCTCAGTACGGTGGTTGTGACTACACGATCGATATCGCCAGCGGACAGTCGTACTCGATCTACTCACCGTACTATGGTGGACTGTATCCGGCCTACACACAATGTCGCTGGACATTGACCACTACCCAGGGCTCGCGGGTTTCCCTGTCTTGCAGTGACATTTCCCTTCCATTGGTAATCGTTTGTCGTTTTCGTTTTCCTATTCGTTTAAATAAAATTCTTTCCCTTCTCGCTTCAGACCACTTCCTGCACCACTGACCGACTTGTTGTTTCGAAGACTGGACAAAGTAGCCTTAGTGATGGCACAGTTTACTGTGGTTCGGGTGTACTGAACACACAATCATCTGTCAATAGAATGGTGATTGCCTTGCAGGTCCCTGGCACAACTCAAGGTGGACGCTTCTTCTGTACTGCAACCAAGATCGAATGCCAGTGTGGCGTACGTCGAACGGTAACGTAATGGCTTATAAAATGTCCTCCAAAGAGTTAAAAAAAAACAATGTCTCCTTTCTACTTCACAGAGAAAAATTGTAAACGGAGAGGAAACGCTCGTGAATGAATTCCCCATGATGGCCGCCCTGGTGGATGGATCTAAAAGTGGCGAAGGCATCTTTTGCGGAGCGACGATCAGTAAGCCCAAACGCTCCAATATTCACCATTCGAACCCACTCTTATCCTCTGCTTCTTTCCAGTAACGAACTATCACGCTGTTACTGCCGCTCATTGTTATATGGGGAGATCGATTGCTAACTTGGCACTGCTTGTCGGAGAACACGACATTACGATCGGGTCGGATTCACCCTACACAGCTCTACTGCTGCTCGCCTCCATCAAGATCCACGAGGGGTACAGCAGTTCCGCTGCGGGTAGTAGCAACGATATCGCGATCGTTCGTACCCGTTCCGAGATTGTGTTCAACACAGGTGTAGGACCTGCCTGTTTGCCGATTAAATTCACCGGAGCATCATTCGTTGGAGTCCCCCTAGAGGCGATCGGATGGGGTACGCTCGACTACGGTGCACCGAAATCGAACGTGCCGATGAAGGTCGCCCTGTCGGTCGTATCACCGAGCCAGTGTGCGGCGCTTTATACCAACTTCTCGGCTACCCAGCAGCTGTGCACACTTACCCCCAACAAGGACACCTGCCAGAGCGACTCCGGCGGTCCCCTGTTCTACACCGATGGGTACAACATGCGAGCCTATCTGATCGGTACGATCGGGTACGGGATCGCGTGTGCTACCGATCGGCCCAGTGTCAGCACGAACATCCTGTACTACATGCAGTGGATAATGAACAACACACCCGAATGGAACTACTGTTATCAATAAAATGCATTACGAACGCACGCAGTTTCATTTTACGCAATACGATACTTCGGGTGTTTTTTGACGGATCCAGTGCAGGTATGACGTGACGCGACTGGCCACGGATGGAGTCGAGGCTGCACATGCCGACCCGTAGCTGATGATTCCGATCGTGTACATACGTTGGCTTCCCCGCAGGTACAGTGGGCCACCCGAATCGTACTGGCACGAGTCACGACCCGCCGTAAAAGTGCATACCTTTGCATCATTAACGTACGGTGCAGAACAGTTTGCATTCTGCAGCACGTTCAGTGTAGTCTTGCGCAATACCGTACTCATCGGGCCACCGAAGGTTGTCGTACCCCAGCCGGCAATGTCGACTAGCAGCCCACCAAAGCTGTACGTACTATAGCTGAAGGGTAAGCAGATAGGGCCTACTCCACGGTTGAAGTCCATCTCGGTGGTAGTCCTCAGCAGGGCAACATCATTGTTGCGCGTCTGTTCGTTGTAGTTCTCGTGAGATATGATCTGTTCGATGTTATAGATCGCCGAATAGTGTGTATCCAGTCCGGTGCGATAGTCGTGATCGCCTACAAGAGCCTGCACACGACTCACACTTGGAATAGCCCGGGAGCAGTGAGCGGCAGTAAGCACATAACGTGAACTAACTAAACGAACAGAAAGATCAAATTAGTTTACCGTACAAGCATTGTTGGAATATTGAACATACTTATCGTCCCAGAGCAGAACACGTTCGCCGTCAGAGGATCTATTAGGCCCACCATGGATGTGAACTCATTTACTCCGGCCTCACTACCTCCAACGATCTTTGCAGTTCTAGACCATCCGCAATCACATTCCTGCGGCTGCACCACCAACCGACACGTGAACGATCCCGAATTGTTCGAGCTGGACGAGATGTACGAGATGGTCAGCTTGTTGAACAGTGACCGCCTGGAGATCTGTCCATTTCCGCAGAAGTATTCGCTTCCGACAGGCGACGTAAAGCCTTCGGTAGACACGTAAAGAAAGTCCGTCGTACAAGCCGAGCTGGGATTGGTCATGTTTAGCGTACACGTTGCCTGGATTGTGTACCCTGGCGGGGCACGTATCACAAACCGGCAGGAACTACCTGCGGGATAGTTCGATGGATAGAAGGGAGAGTTTAACGTTACATCCGCCACGTTGGTCAGCTGAAACTGTCGATCACACGAATCGAACCAATCGGCTCGTGCCGTAAACCCGTGGGCAACTAATGCCAGCACTGCTGCACTCAGCCAGCTCATCGTTGCGACTAAAGGTGATCAATATAGGCATACAAAAGATATATAGTACAGGCAGTTTGCAAGCGCAACAAACAAACTATTCATTTCGCATGATTTCATAAACCATCTGCGCAAACAACTTTCCTTCGTACAAGTTTAAGTTGTGCTGGGGTCTGAATGCGTGCAGGTTGATTCGGTTGATTGAAATACTCTATCTTCGGGTCAATGTGTTTCATTATATTTTGTGAAATGACTTACAAATGTTGCGGTTATCGGCAGAAGATTCGCTTTTTCGAGGTCAACGTAATAAAAAGCTGTTGAAACAACGGAAAACGTGTGGGCAATATATCACTCGAAAAGCTTCTCAAGATATGGTTATATTCTAATGATGATTCAAACACTAATTTAGCTACTATTTTGGTAAATATAAATCGATGTTTTGAATAAAAAACACAAATTTCACATTTCTGTGGTGTTCCCACTGTGCTTATAATGCTTCCGCTACTCGCCACTAGGTGCGCTACGTTTCCTTCAAATGTCAGATCTGACAATCGCGAAACAACAGAAACAGAACATAAACAATAATACAACGCTCATCAGAAATTCGGATAGCTCCCTCAAACAAGTTTAAAATCTCCCTATTATCACCACGATGGGCGATCGGTACAACATTCACAGTCAACTGGAACATTTGCAAAGCAAATACATCGGTACGGGACATGCGGACACTACGAAGTACGAATGGCTAACCAACCAACACCGGGACTCGCTCGCCAGCTACCTCGGACATTACGATATGCTGAGCTACTTTGCGGTCGCCGAAAACGAATCAAAGGCACGAATTCGCTTCAACATAATGGAGAAAATGCTGCAACCATGTGGACCACCGCCAGAGAAAACGGAAGATTAATAATAAACTTAACAAAACACGAGTGAAAACAAGTTGTGTGTTTAAACTTCTATTTTATTGTCTTGCTTTACATCATTTATCTGCTCCTGAACTATTGGGAACAGTACTGTCGGCCATATCCTCTTTGTCCTCGCCGCATTCACTCTCTTCATCGCTTTCTATCTCAAGCTCCCGCAGGTGCGTCTGCACTTTGCTCACCAGTAACTGTTGCACGATCGGAACCAAATCTCCACAGCTGGTGTTGAGTTGTTTACACGTTTTCCACAACGTTTCTACATCCACGTTACCATACTGCCGAATCTCCGGTACCTGATCCAACGTTGGAAGCTTTGCCAACACCACCAAACCATGATTACCTTCGGTGTATCCATCCATACACAACGTTTCCTCCTCTGCCGTAGGATCAACGATGATACGGTTGCCCAAGATGCCGGCCGTTGCTGCCGTCACGACATCGAACATTGGAATGGAAGCATCGCCCAGTGCCAATCCGGCAGCCGTTATTGCCACGGCCAACGTTGATCCATCATCCTCCAGTACGTTCACAAACACATCTATCCGCAGGTTAGGGAATAAATGTCGGCAAACGGAGGGATTTAGGGCGCTTGTCAGCGCCGTTGCCATGCTGCGTTCACGGGCATCTGTTTGTGGTGCTTTCCTCACGACCGAGGCGAAAGGGGAACACTTAAAATCACAGAACAGTTCTCCCAACTGATTGAATTTGTTCTGCTTCGGTATTTCCCGCGGGTCGAACACGGATACTATGACTTTGGTGTTACCCAGCTCCACATATGCGGATCCTTTGGCCGTTGAAACTACACCGATTTTGGCATCTAAAAGATCAACATTTCATAAGCCACTGCTTGTGTAAGAACGTACAAATATAATGATACATACAATACTTGCGACTCTCTTGCAACCGGCGCCCGTCTTTTCGTATTCCAGCTTTTCCGATCGCTTCACTCAAACGATCTTCGAACGCTTTCGGTGCATTAGCTTTGCAATAAATCCGGTACGGTGTGGAAATCTCCGGTCCATTTAATCTTTTCGTATCTTGCGGCATCGTTTCCCCAAAACAAACAACAAAACGTGCTTTCGTTCCCAGTCACAATTGTTTTGTTTTCAAATTGTTCCTTCCCCTACAATTTTCGATGACATTTCGTATGCTAGCGCCATCTCGCGGAAAGCATGTGAAGCGTGTAAATTTAAATCAAGCCGGATAAACAATAGAACCGAAAAAAATACAAAATCATCGCCATGTGAACGCAAGTTGTTTCAATTTTAATCACAAAAAATGATTTCATGGTATTTCCCGAACAAACAAACGTTATTAAACGAACGTGTATCCGCAAACCAACGCGCCAACGTATAGATAGGCGGGATTTTACACACCAAGTTACAGAGAGCAACAGATTCGTAGCTCTCCAATAGTACATTATTAATTTGTTTACAAACAAATTTATAGCTGTTTCGTTTCATTTGCTTTAAAGTATCAAAATCTGCTCTCCTGTTCTCGCGCTTTTGCCGGAAAGGATACCATATCAGCCGAGGCACATGCGCATACGATCCTGTATATCCTTCATGTTTTCCATTTCCGTCCTATGCTGTGGAGACAATTGTCAGTTCTTCCATCGCAGAAACATCTACACAGCTAGTGCTTGTCCACCAAAACATAATACTAACTGTTTTCCCCCAGTGTATGTGCAAAATGTGCACTCCAGATAGCTCGAACAAGTGAACTCGTCCCCGCGCAAACGACAGCCTCCGAAAATGGCCATGCTGGGAGTCCACAAACTGAGCAGCATCAAATCGATGAAGCTGCTCGTCTGTCTGATTGGTGTAACTTCGTTCCTACTGCTCATATTCTGTCTCTACACAACAATCAGCACACCGGAAAAGGAAGTGGCCCCACTGTCCTTACCGAACGATGGCTACCAGAATGTCGTTTCGTACGAATTGCGACGCAGCCAAACCATCGTACCGGAGAAGTACAATGAGCACCAGGTAAAGGCACGCATTATTCGAGACAAAATCAAGCGCCTGGTGGGCAACAGTAATCCGCACACTGCTACCGTCCCTCCGTCGGAACATCGCAATCGGACCTTCCCACTAAATCGTAACATACAAATCTTCTATCACGGTACGGTCGCATGGTACAAGCCGCGTCCTACGCATCCGGCCAGCGATCGGCTGATAGCGCGTATCTACGAAAACAATTCCGTATCATTCAAACCGAATGATGAACCGGTCATCAATACTGCGTTTTATCCGAAGCGAAGATTGTACAACACGAGTGAGTCGATCATACGGGAACACTTTAACGAGATCCAGAACTGTGGCATTGGCACGGTGGTGCTCGGATGGCAGCCCAACTTCTCCGAGTACTTGTTGCGCACGATCTTCAAAGTGGCGGATCAGTACGATCTTAAGATAGCGATCGAAATTCTCGAATACTCGGACAGAACCATCGAAAGCATACGGAGCAATATCAAGTTCTTTGTGGATGGGTTTGGCAAAGGTCCGGCTGGTACGACTAGCACTCTGAGCTACTACAATGTCCTATCAAAGAAGCTAGAGTTGCCTATGTTCTACATACGCAAAGCGTATCGAATCACGGATCCGGAATGGAAACGGTTGCTTAGTCGCAACGGAATACTCACTATCCGTGGATCGACTTATGACGCGACACTGCTAGCACATATCACTTCCAAAGACCACAAGTCCATGATCCGGCGGGCAGGCTTTGACGGGTTCTATACGTACCTTCCGAGCAATGGAGCGAACTATGCAGCCACGTGGAAGAACTGGAACCAGCTGAAGAAGTTTGCCGACAGCTATCGACTACTGTTTGTTCCTACGATCGGGCCCGGCTTCTACGATCGTCGAAAGTATCATCGTAACGTGAACCAGAACCACGGTATAACGAACATCAAACGCTACCGATCGAACGGCCAGTACTTTGACGTTGGATGGCGCACATCGCTCAAGAACAATCTGCAAATCATCACCATCAACAGCTACAACAACTGGGTCGATGGGACGCAGATAGAGGCGGCCATTCCGGTGTTTGGGTTCCGTGACTATCTTCCAGGGCCACCGGAAAAATATCTCGACCTAACACAGTCCTGGGTGGAGGAGTACATCAAGTACAAGCTCAACAACATCAAGCTGAACAAGAAGACGGAACTCACGTTGAATTGCTACGATTTCATCAACAGCACTATTTGTTAGACATGCATTCCGTTAAATCGACTCGTTGATCGTACATGAATGGATCTAAAGAATCGTGGGCATGTACGCTACGAATTGATAGATCTTGTTAGGATAGTTAGTCATGCATCTCAGTCCATTAGATGATGCTCCCTAACTCCGGGAGGATAGCAATAGTAGAGATGATTGTCGTGTATTTCAATAACGTTGTACCAGATAGCCAGTGTTTAAGTGCTCAACAGCTGATACCAAATTCAATGCCAAAGTTAGGATGCTGTCCGCTCCATAGTCTAGACGTACAGACACACGCTAAGTAGAGTTGTTAAATAGTTGAAACTATATTTTGCCAAACAAGAGTTGTAGGAAGACCGCATAGTATGTGTGAATAGTGCGTAGAGTGTACATATATTTTTCAAAGTTCTCAATAAATTCGTATTGAATAGGTTTTAAAGAAACTTCCTCGACTACACCCAATCCACAAAAAAAAACATCGTTTTCAAACGGCTAATTTGAAAATACATCGCCTTGTACAAAAATCAGCTGTCAGCAGCTGATAACATCGCATTTGACAATATTATGTAAATAGAAGAATTTTGCACTTGCCTACCGAGCGGTTCAGAACGAGCAAAAGAGCCGCAGTCTTTTTCAACGTTTCACGTTCGAGGCTTCCCTTCCCAATCATCTGTACAATTCCACTGAAAACGATGGCCTCGGTGTTGAAAATTTCATCTGGCTTGCGGGCATATAGCCGCTGCCATCAGCTGTTGTTGCGGGTAAGAACGTAGCCATAGATAATCGCTGTTGGGTTATGGTTTCCGGGTCCAATACGTCGTGATGACGAAATTGCGTATGTGTATGCGAATATACTAGGTAGATTTTTGCGTAACGAAAAACAGTGTGAAAAAGTTTAATATTTTCGTTCGCTAATGCAATTTTATGTTTTCTTGTGTTTTAGCGCACCAAAGTTTCGAATGCTGCCGAATTCCGCGCCGCTCTGGTCAATGTACCACCGACCGAGGTTACAACGCTAGGTAGTGGACTGCGTGTGGCTAGTGAAGACTCTGGTTCACAGACGGCCACTGTTGGTCTGTGGATCGATGCCGGCTCACGGTACGAGGATAACAACAACAATGGCGTGGCACACTTCCTGGAGCACATGGCGTTCAAGGGTACGGCCAAGCGTTCTCAGACCGACCTGGAACTGGAGGTGGAAAATATGGGTGCTCACCTAAATGCATACACATCTCGTGAACAGACCGTGTTCTACGCCAAATGCCTTTCCAAGGATCTGTCGAAAGCCGTCGAGATTTTGTCGGACATTATTCAGAACTCGAAGCTCGGTGAGGCAGAGATCGAACGCGAACGAGGTGTAATCCTGCGTGAGATGCAAGAGGTCGAAAGCAACCTCCAGGAGGTTGTGTTCGATCATCTGCACGCAACCGCATACCAGGGTACGCCGCTCGGTAACACCATCCTCGGACCAACCAAGAACATCCAATCCATTGGCAAGTCGGACCTGCAGCAATACATCGATTCCCACTACAAGGCGCCACGTATCGTGTTGGCCGCTGCCGGTGGTGTCCGTCACGATGAATTGGTCAAGTTGGCCGAACAGAGCCTGGGCAAAGTTAGCTCCGCCGTCGATACCAAAGCAGCGAGCTTGACTTCGTGCCGTTTTACTGGTTCCGAAGTCCGTGTGCGCGATGATTCCCTACCACTTGCCCACGTTGCGATCGCTGTCGAGGGTTGCGGCTGGACCGACCAGGACAATGTGCCGCTGATGGTGGCCAACACGCTGATTGGTGCGTGGGATCGTTCCCAGGGCGGTGGCGCAAACAATGCATCCAAGTTGGCCGTTGCTTCGGCAACTGATGGGCTGTGCCATAGCTTCCAGTCGTTCAACACCTGCTACAAGGACACCGGCCTGTGGGGCATCTACTTCGTGTGCGATCCGCTCAAGTGCGAAGACATGCTGTTCAATGTGCAGAACGAATGGATGCGCCTCTGCACGATGGTAACGGAAGGTGAAGTCGAACGGGCCAAGAACTTGCTCAAGACGAACATGCTACTGCAGCTGGACGGCACTACGCCCATCTGTGAAGATATTGGTCGTCAAATGCTTTGCTACAACCGCCGCATTCCGCTGCACGAGCTGGAGCAGAGAATCGATGTAAGTAACTTGAGTTCAACTCATAATTTAACAAGTGTCCTATATTTATGTTTTATTTCGATCTTCTCATCCACACACAGAGCGTTACTGCCCAAAATGTTCGTAATGTAGCGATGAAATACATCTTCGACCGTTGCCCAGCTGTAGCAGCCGTCGGACCCGTTGAAAACCTGCCTGACTACATGCGTATCCGTTCGTCCATGTACTGGACCCGCCTGTAGGATGATTGCGCCTAATCAATCCACAACATTTGGCGATTAGCAACAAAACGAAACATGAACGAAATGTGATCTTTAAGACCACAGACTCACATCATTGAACTGGCTTGAAATGGTTATTCCACAACGTCCTAACATCGGCCGTACTAGAACGTTTACCATGATTGGTTTTTAATTCTTTCCTTTGGTTGTACAGATAGTCCAAATGAAATTAAAATACGCTACATTAAAAATGGAATAAAATAAGAACTCAACCAAAGTTCTCGTGAACGTTCTATCATTTTTAGATGACGATTAGATCCACTAAACTCGCTGGGGTTCGCTTATCTTGTTGAAAAAGGCTGAGCCTTCTAGAAATGGGAATTGGGCATACAAAACATCGCGTACTCGCGAATGGTACGAAATATCATCGCCCACTACACAAAACAGCTGTCAGCTGGTAACATCGCATTTGACAACCACCCGAAGCAAATAGAGAAATGTTTACAGTGTTTACAAAATAGCCCGAAAATGACCTTCGAAGATCAACTAATTGCAAAAGTTCGTGCAAATGAGGTCCTGTACAATGTGAAAAACGTTAACTACAGACGGAAAAGCGACAAAGAACGACTCTGGCAGCAGATAGCATACGAATTAGACACCTCGGGTAAGTTATCCTGCGAGTTTCCGCCAGTTTGTCTCTGCACTCCAACCTATGTGGTGGACCATTCAGTATGTGGCTTTAACCATTACGTGCACTGTTTTTTTTTTTAGTGGAAGTATGCAAGCGTCGGTGGAAGAGTTTGCGGGACAAATTCATCAAGCTGAGCCGCCTGGAACAATCGTCAAGGGGCACATCGGATGAAGAGCAACCTAAGAAATGGCAATATTACGAAAGTTTGTCATTTCTCCTGGGATACAACAAAGCCTCACTGTTAGTAAA
Source organism: Anopheles culicifacies (assembly GCA_000473375.1). Classification (NCBI taxonomy): domain Eukaryota; kingdom Metazoa; phylum Arthropoda; class Insecta; order Diptera; family Culicidae; genus Anopheles; species Anopheles culicifacies. The sequence continues at coordinate 15,170 of KI422789.1, forward strand.
CTCAAACTGTAGTTTTCAGCGCCATCTAACAATGCATAGAATTACCTTAAATGTTTTTCTCCAGCCCTACAACCAACTTCCTGGACAATGTGTACCTTGGCGAAGAAAAGTTCGTGGACATCAAGTGTGAACATCCGCTAACGCGCCAGTTTGTGCGCGATGATGCCACGGTAACGGTTGCTGTTGATTGTGGTTCCGGGATTGTGCCGGGCGAACGTTTCACAACACCAGATGCTCGGAATCTTACGACGGTGGCACACAAGCTGTCCACTGATACGGGAAATAGCAGCCGAAAACGTCAGCTTGCTTTCATCGAATCGGAATGCATCAAAATCATACGGTCAACGGCAGAAGCCATGCAGATGGAAACGAATTCCCACATTCGTCGGAGCAGTACGCAATTGCTCTTTGAAGCATTGGCCCAGCGAATCGATGAGGCGAATCTACCGGCCAGCCGACTGAATGCCATCCAAACAGCCGTCACCAATCTGGTGTACTCGTCCTTATGAACGCACAAGGACGGAAGATATGTTACATCTTCTTTAGGGCACTGCAGTCCCTAGAGGTGTTGGGCAGCCATTTCTTGCGTCCTTGATTTGTGCTTTCCGGAAAATAGGCAGCTAGGCCTACGTGTGGAGATTTCAGTACGAAAGACTGGACGTCCACTACACCACCTCTGTCCCTCTCCGAAGATATGTTGGTGTACTTTAAAATCGGCCGGGTTTACTTTAATCAGCAATCAACTGTTTGCAATTCAAGACAAAGCTGCAATTTGATGAAAATGTTTCAAATGCGTACATTACCTATTTAAATTATACGTATAGATGGCTATTAGGAGGAAAGATTTACGTTCGTAGAATATCTTTCCAGCTCCAAGCACTGAAACAAAAATGCTCTCTTTGGCTATGCGAATGACGAATGCGGTCAAACGAAATAGTGTAGATTAATTTTAGTACGTTATGTTATCTCTTAGCAATTAGCAAACGCGCTCATTTTAGCTTAACCATCGTTCGTATTAACGTCTTTTCTTCGACCAATGGAAGCGAAAATTACTTACTTATTCGTTATTCGAATACCGCTCGAGCGAACCAGAGACAACCGTCTACGACAAGATGTAACGATCATGAAAGGCTATAATAAAATGTCCGTTATATGCTTTTAAACTGTGTCCATTTCCAAACTGCACTAGAGATTTCTTTCCTATCCCCCTTTTTCTCTTAACAATCAAGTCACAATCGCGATGCGTTCGGTTAGCTTTGTTATTGATCTGTATAGCCCAATCGGTAAACTTTATTCTCACAATCCCCATTTTTTGCTCTCTCCCTTGCTGAGAAGCTGAGCGTATCGTAGTTTTTAAAAATTTTCCCAAAATCGAAGACGCTACTACAGACAATCCCCCCAATCGAAGCGACAGAGTAAACGTCCCAACGTGTGTCCCAATTTTTCCTTTGTAATTGCATACATATTTTCTTTGTTGAGAAGTACTCATGATCGCAATCATTGGATTACATATTACGTGGATCGTTTAATGTTCAGATTGTTGTTACCTTACACTTAAGCGTGGTGCGCTGCTTTTAGTCCTTTGCTTCGTGAGAGCATGTGTGTGGGTGTATTGTAATTTGTACTCAATCCGTTCTTAGGTTGTTTTTATATGTTCTCTCCACCCTTTTACTATTGCTACCCTTGCAGTGCGAGCATTTTTTTCTCATTTTACTAGCCGTGTAGTACATTCAGTATTAGTGGCTTGATTATTTGACAAATGCATTTGAAAGAGTTGATTAGATTTTGATGTTTTCGTTTGCAGTTTTGTGCTGTTTCTTTTGCTTTTAATTCGCCTGCATGTGCAGCAGCCTGTCTCGTACATACAATTTTGTTGCAAAGAGTTGATTTCTTTATCATTTCATACCGTCTAGTGTAATTCCCATCATAACACCCCCCATTCTGGGATCCAAAAACGTAAGACAAATCCTAACAATCAACACAACACATGCACGACGCAAAACATAAACGAACCCCATCGTCTTCCGATTAAAAAAAAAAAGAATGTATTATAACTTTCGCAGCAAAAAACAAAACAAACACTTGTTCCCTGATACCGTCTGCACAGATAAATCATCAAACAAACACTCACGACGCGTTCGTCGTGCATTGAATCCTTTCGTTTGGCCTTCCTAAAATCGTGCACGCATCGACGCTAAACCATCCAAAATACTTCATTATCATATCAAATCTAGCTATCGTAATAACAACCTGCCCAGGACACCTGAACCAGGATGCTTGTCGCACGAAGGTGTGGGATTTGTGTGTGTGGATCTCATATCCGTGGTATCCTCGGTTCTATCATAATCGAATATCACACAGAGATCAAGCTCGGCAGATTCATTGACCTGCCAATCTCACGCTAACTAAGTTTTTCGCCTTATGCTCTCCTTCCCTCAACTACGCACGCTGCTATCTGGGCGGGGAGGGAACCGATTTGTAAAAGGAAGCATAGATTGGCGTAACTGAACACACACTCGTCGATCGAACCCAAACCCATTTCACTCTTATTTCATAGCTCGGTATTTTTTGTTGCTTCATCTTCTTTGAAAACAAGTGCATCTGGTTGCAATATACCTATCCTCTACAGAGCCACTGCGGGACAGGAGGCAAACACATTTGTCGCATTGTCGCTTCTTTTCAGTTAATCAGAAAACTCTAACAGTATATTGCATTTTTCCTTCAAAACACGATAAATAGTTATTATAGGTACGGGAAGAGAAAAAAAATGGACGAGCTTCAGAAAAAGAGTGTCGCTCTAACGCTATAATCTACCGCATTCGCATCGTAAATAACTGGCTAACTGGTTTTTTTTTGTTCTTCTCTCGAAACCCCTTCACATAGGGTGATACTGGTGTGTGCGTCGTATTGCAGAAAAAACGTGCAGATTTCGAAATACATTCCTACGTACTATCTAACTTAAAATGAAATGTGGTGCACAAGTGCGATTCTTTTTTCCAGTTAAAAGTTACCGTATCACCGTATTTTGTTTAGATTTGTGTGTGTGAGTGTTTTTTTTTTTGCTTCGTTCGCAAACAACATACCATCGTGATCGTGACCATGAAGGTTCCAGTACAATTCGGTAATCCACACTGTTTCTTTTTCTTAAGCAAGGCCCGGTGCCATTACAATTATAGTAAGCCCCTAGCTATTCCTTTAGTTAAGTATTGTGTTCCACTATCTAGTAATTTGTATATACTTTCGTACGGATTCCAAACGAATCGGTTTTGTCATTTCATCGCACACATCCACGGACTAGTTGCTCTTACAAACGCATTGCTAAAATCATTCGTTTCTTACTCACTCGCTTATCCCTAACAGAGCCAGAGATGCTAACATGCTAAAGTTCACATACAAAGACGAAAGGAACTGTACAGTGTGTGAGATGAACAAAACTCGTCAAATCAAGCGTCGAACGACGATGTAACGCTCCTTTTTGTTTTCGTTTGCCTTATTTTTCAAATCCTCAAACATTCCCCTTACAAAACATAAAAATAGAAACAAATAGCAGGGCGTTTAACATTGTATCTTCCTTTCTCACGGTTAGATTGGTGTTACACTTCCGTCATCTGCTAGCATTGGATATATTAGCCACGTGCCGCAGAATACTCCACCTGGCCAATGTACCTACAAATCTGTCCCAAAGAATGCGACAGCCCATTTTGCCTACTTCTTATACATAAGACTTACCAGTGAAACGAACCGATCGTACCAATCCACGAACCGTACCTTCATCAGGCGCAAGTGTATAAACTCTATCTGATTCAGGCGCACCAGACTCTCGCCAATCATCTCCTTCGCCTTGTCCGTACTGCTGTCGACGTGCTCCTGCAGGAAGCTCTGTATCATATCCTTGAAGGTTTGCGGAAAGCAACAGATCACGGTGTACATTGCCTTGTACCAATCGCTCGTATTATTCCAGTCAATCTTCTGACCGATTGTCATGTCCAGCATTAGCTTCAAGAAGGATTGCAGCAGCTGCGAGACTAGCGATTCATTATTATTATGCAACCGGACGACTTGTGCGAATGCTTCAATGAACTCGACACACTTCAGCTCCACCTCGGAAGTGAACGAGGTTAGTCCTAGCTCTACTGAGGCGACCAGTTGCTTCAGGAAGTCGGGATGCAGCGCAGGTACCTACAAGCAGAAGATACATGACATTAGCTGTCAGTATGGATCTCTCTTCATCCATTCGCTTCTTACCACGTGAGGCTTCGAATCGACAAACGCCGTAATAGTGATGTAGTACTGATAGCATAGTTCCGGGTACCGGATCAAATCGGACGTTATCAACGGCACAATGTTCGTCAGCCCAAAGATACAAACGTCGGACGCTTGTTGAAGCGTTTCCTCACTAGTGTCCACCCGGCTTGCGCTGATCCCGTGAAGGAGTTTCAAAATGAGGATCAAATCCTGCGGATCTCGCTCGTTGTTGGTGGGATCGAGTGAAATGCGATTGCTGTTGTTCTTCACGTACACACCGATCACGTCCATGCTGTACTGATGCAGAGCCGCACGTACCTCCTTTACTTCGGCCGATTTTTCTAGCTCCTTCAACAACTCCAGTACAAGCTCCACAATGACCTACGAGAAGGAAAAACACTTTGGGGTAAAGTCGCAAAAGAAGAAACAACCACTACGTACCGTATCGTTCCTGTACACGGACATGAACGTGCTGAGCTGCTTGCAGATGGGCTCAATTTCGTTGAACAGTATCAGCATCAGATTGTCAAACGCTCCCTCCACACAACCGATCGTTTCTTCCAACACCTCGATCACCTTCAGCTTAAACTGTTCGCTCTGATGCAGGTGTGCGTGCTGCTGCAGGGTAGTCTGCAGCAAGTTAAACTTCTCCTTCGTTCCCTGCACAATGCGCATAATGTACTCGCTGCGTATTTCCTCCCCCTCTATACTTCCACCGATCGAGATGAAGCAACGAAGCAGCTTGCGCTTAACCGTCATAGGAAGCTCGAAGCTTTTCAAGTCACATATCGAGCGGAAGTATTCCGAGTTGAATATGGTTTGTGCACGGAAACGGTTCTGCTGCAACGCCAGCAGCAACTCGATCGTTTCCTCCATTACGGCCGGTTCCCCCCGTAGGTTCTGTGCGTTCAGGCAGATCTTGTTTAGCAGATAATTAATGACCCAAAGCGCACCGGCCGTACCAACGCCGAACGCGTTCGAGAAGATATGATTTGCGGACGGTTCGTACGGGGACATTACGTAGGTACCGCACCAGTGTCGCAAAAACCACATCGTTGTGGCACTCAGCTCGGGACTTAGGAACTGGTACATGCGCACCTCGATGGCCGTCTTCTCCAGCTCGCACAACCGAAACCCGGCTGCCATCAATCGAATTACCGGATCCACGTTCGATTCGGCGTTCGGTATCTCCTGGATGTCCTGGTTCGGTGAGGCCAACAGTTTCAAGCTGTTCGTCACATCCGTTGCACCCGAATCGACCTGTTGCTTGCAGAATGTCAAAATGGGTTCCGGTATCATCGGCGTTTCACCGACCGATTCCATCGCTATCACGTGCCCACTAATCAACAGCAACCAGTGCAGATCTTCGAAAAGATTCTCCAAATTTACCCCATCGGAAATGGAAAGCGATTGCGAAGCGTGCAGCATATGCAAATGTGTTCCCAGCTTTCGCGTTCGATCCTCCAGCAACTTTGCCAACAAACCAAGCGCATGCTGCAGTATCTGTCGACCGAAGAAACCCATAACGGTCAGTTGCTCCTTGAACCGTTCCCGGTCGGATTCCTCCAGTTCGGTGATTTCGTTATCACCTCCATCTCCGTCCCGACCCGTTGCCCCGCGTATACCCTGCGGTGGAGCCAGATGGCACTGGACGTACTTCTCGAACATTTGCATGATGTAGGGAAGCATCGGTTCGATTGGGTAGTTTCGCTTATCGTCGAAAAATGCCAACCATATGCCCAGCATATTGCTCAGTGCATCCACGTACAACGCTTCGTCCGGCGCTACCGATTCCTCCGCTGCAGATTGTTCGAAGAATTTCATCGTGAGCGTAAAGCACTGCTGCATGGACGCATCGAACAGGGAATTGGGCAACATTTTAAGCATGTCCGTAGGCAAAAACTGGAACAGTTTGCGAAGAATCAGCGAAAAGCTGTACGCTTCCTTATCTTTAATTTCGATACTGAAATGGAAGAAAAAATTATTAATAAATGGGACTATTCCCGAAAGCGCAATAGAACTTACTTGGTCATTAATGATAGAAAGTGCGTCAGATAGTTCGCCAGATAGGACATACTTTCGTCGATGTTTTCCGTTATGATAGGTCCCCGAAGGGTGGACAGCTGCAAGATACACGTGAGCGCTTTCGGCTGCAGGTCGTCTATTTCACGCAGCTTCCAATACGTGTGAAAGAACACTTCCAACACCTTCGGATCAAAGATGACACTTTTCCATTGGGCCTGAAGACGCAGGGGTGGTGCGTGCAGTGCCTTCGTTACCGTTTCCGACGTGTCAATGATGCTCTTGGACAGCGAGTGACGCACACGCATGTTCCGCAGATTGGGCAGCAGAAAGCCCCAGGTCAGTACGGTTTCCATCACCGTCAGTAGCTGCTTGAAAAGGTACATCTGCATGCTATTGGACGTATCGAAGCTGTTCACAATGGCTACCATTGCTTGCAACGTCATGCAGAATGTTTTCAGTAGATCCGAATCCTCAAACTGCTTCTTCGCCTTGAAGTGCTCTAGCGTGTTAAGCCCGGTATCATCCGAGCGGACAATGTTGCAGTATTCCTCCAAAATGGCAAGCATTATGCTGCAGCTAAGAATCTGTTGCTTCAGTTCACCTGACGTCAACATCTTTTTGGTTTCCTCCAAAATCTGACCACGTTCCGCACCGTGATCTTCCAGACTGGCACGCTTGATCATGATGGCCACCACCTGGAGCAGCTTGTCCCGTATGAACACCGGTGCATCTCGCTGGATGACGTAGTTTAGCAGATACTGACGTAACGAGGCCCGGTCCTGCTCGGCAATAAATTTCCATTCCCCTACAACCGTTTTCTTCAGCACATCGGCCGCCTCAAACAGTACCAAATCAACGGACGACTTTTCCAGGATCGCCTGACATAGCGCGTAGGGGGTTTTCGTTTTTCTGAAGCTGGTAAAAATTTGCTCCGATTCCTGGCGCTGCTGGTTTGTGATGGAATTTGGCGGGGCCTACAGGAAGGTGAAGGGGACCGAGGGGGAGAAAGAAAACATGGAAAATTATTACTACGTACGCTAAGCGCTGCGGGTGGATGGACAACGATGAAAACAGTCGCTGGCTGGAAAGAGATGCAATCAAAACAAAGAAATGTTTGCTTGCGAGAACGCAAAGGACTCTTGGATTGGGATGTGCGCTGGGCGGAGCAAGCAAAACAACGAACTATCGATTTTCTTTGCGCCGAGCAGACCCCATAACAACACGCACCGCGCACGCATTCCAAGGTCCTCGGGTGTTCCTTTGTTTTTCACCTCCACCCCTTTGCCCTTTCGACGATTCGACGAGGATGTGCGATTTACATTTCCACCTACCATGATAATGTGGGCCGCCGTTTCGAGATTCTTCAGATATGTTTCGTCCATCGTTGCAGTGATTTTCCACTTTGCATCAAGATTTGGGCGAGGATTCTATCATACGACGTGGGATTTGTGTGTGTTTGTGTGTCCCTCCCGAAGATCCTCCCGCGATGGTCGGTCGTTGAGACGTTTTATGCATACAATGCGCGAAGGCCTTGTCCACTACCACCACCGTTCACTATATCACTTCTTCTACACCGATCCCAGCTAGTTCCTTGGTGAACTGTTGGGCACAGCAATCCCACAGCGCTTTCCTACCGTGCGTGACTTTTCACACGAAATCAACAACGGATCTAGCACGCCTCGGAATTTGTCTTCGGTCGATCACGACAAAGACGAACCAAACGGTGGTGTCTTCGGTCGTGTACGCACACCCCGAGTAGCGCGACTGTTGCTTCTAAACCTCCCCGAGGGTTAACACGTTCCTGGACGTTTGCGCTATTCACTAGCAAACGAATGCTTCACGCAGCCTGCAGGAGGCCAATTCGCATAGCAAATGTTTATATTTTCTCACTTCGTCACAGATTTCACCAACCGGCAGGTGTTGATTTTGTCCAAAATGGGTATCCCGGGAGGCCGCACCACAACGATTCATTTTGCTAACATTCCGAAACAAACAATTTGACGTTTGAGGAAACATCAAAGCAAATCGGGAAAATAAACAATAAACAACATAAGGGAGTGTTATGCCTTATAAATGATACAAATTGAAAAGTGAACAAATGATTTTATATCCTAAATCATGAATATCACATATTTCTATTACTTTTAGGAGGTAGCTTTTTTAGCGATGTTATTTTCTTTGCTCTCAACTGTCAAATGAAAGCTGACCAGCCTGATGACAGCTCTTGGAACAGCACAAGATAAATAGAGCTTGGACAATCGAAAATCATCCGTTCTTTTCCTGTGCGAAATAGTTCGAGAATTTGGAAACTTAATTGAAAAGCAATTTTATAATGGCAGGACATGTTCCAATACCAGAAAACGATTTCTGCAATTGCATTGCCAACATCTGGTTCAAGATGGCGAAACGCCTGTAGGAAGCTTGATGTTGGGGCGAAAAAACCAAACAAGTACAACGCGCGTTTGAACAACAATTGGACAATCGTAGTGTACATAGAGTGAGATGATTTTGTGTAAAATTAAAGAAAAAACAACGTTTTTCATGTGCAGTCTTCATCCATCCGTTGAGTAGCACGAGTTTGAAGAGTTATTTGCTGCATCGCGAAAATGGGAATAGGAAATAGATAAGAAATGTATTGCTGTGAGTTTAACCCTGTTGTTGGTAGTGTACATAGTAGTGCAAGTGATCAGAACATATTTTGTGAGTAGATTTCGGACCATACTGAAAAGACATCCTGCAATGTATGCTGTGTTTTGAAGTGTTTCTTCGGAACCGGACACGGTTTGGAAGATTCTATGTTTCCGTCAAGCAGCAAGTTTGGGAAGCGCCATTCGCCACAAGCGCCACAGATCTTATCCAAGTTATAAAATAAGGTCCAATGTTGATTTCATGATCTCCTCCCTGGGTTTTCGATCCAATAAACAGTACATCGTGATCTTTGGTCTATATTTTTGAAATCACAATAGATCCGTAATGTAATAGTAGTAATCACACAAACATCCAAAGAGAGATTGTTGAGAAACACATACTAACCTGTTGAACCATTCATATTTAACAAATCGTTTTTCTTCTTTCGTTTCAGATTAAAAAAAACACATAAAAGCCACGGTACGTAATGTTTCTACAAAGTTTTTATTTATGTTCATGCTCATATTCTTTTGTATTTTTAAATGCTGATATCGATTTAATTGTGATTGATTGTGCAACATTCCATGAACGTGCTGCATCGTTCCCAACCTTTTTTCTTCTTTCTTTACACTGTAACATCCTGCATACTGTTTCATGCTGTTTCGATTTCTCCGTTTGTTTTCTCTCGTTTACACAACTGCGTTACGTTTGCACTAATTAAAAACAACATCTATAGTTTTTGTCGGGGGTTCCTACACGTAAACCGTCTCAGACCACAATCAGACCAGATCTAACCGTAAGAGTTCTCGCACATACCGTGAGCTACATGAAGTGTGTGTGTGCTCCAATTTGTATAACATTTTTTTCTAACGAGAGAAGGTGTACGTGCGATCACGACATGATCAACCGTTTTGCGCTAGGATCTGCTTACTTGCTGCTAATTAATAACTCACAATGACTATTTCACAAAACTTAATTTGGATTACAAGGCTTACAGGGCTTACGGGCACCTAAAATACATACATACTTTACACAAACTCTGCGTGCCGTATTCTGGCCTAGCAATACTGGAGTTGCAATGTCGCGACGAGTGAAGCCGAGAGTTTCCAGTTTACTACAATGAGGATATTGCATCGCCCCAGCACATTAACTTGAGAATTAAACAACGGACATGTCAAAGGATACACGCATCCATACATACATACACACACACACACACATTCACACAAGCACTTACACACAAACGTTCAAAAAGATAGTAACATCCGTCCCGACTTCCTCCCCCAAAAAAAACGCCCCATAACCATTTCGCGGTATAAATATTGGGGTGCGCTACAGTCCAACTGCACTTAAAAACAGGGCATACTATTAAAAAGGCAAGTTTTTAATTACAACAGAGAAATGGGTAAAGGTAAAACAAAAAAAAACCTAAACAAAATAAATATACATGCTACGGGTGCTCTTTGTCTGGGCTGATGTCCCCGGATCGAAGGGATCGTCGGTAAATATTAAACTCAGTCTTTCGTATTTGCGCGCAACGTAACGGGATGAAGGACGATCTGTATGTATAGGTGGTTGGGCAATTTGTGCTCGCCGATCGATCGCCGGCAATTTTTGGGAAAGGGACGGGTTTTTTTTGGGAGCTCCGTGTCTTAAGACCCACTTTTCGCTCGCGTGATACGCCTGTACGTTAAAGCCCATGTCTAGTAACAACAAACAGGATCTTAATCAGTCTTTTCAATAATTATCCTTACAAAAAAGGGGATACCATTAATAGTTCTAGCGTAAAGGTTTCTTATCCCGTCTTGCCTTTGCCTTTCTTTTCCTAGGTTTGTTTGATTTCGTTTCATTTCCTTTACTACGATATTAGCATTATGATTAGTAGTAATCTTTAAACATAGTAGTGTGTATATTTATATGGCATTGTTTTTTTATGTTTCAATTTTCCATTTTTTTTTCTTCTTCGCTCCTTGGTTTTCTTGTTCATTGTCAACTCTATCGATCGCTGTATTATGCGTTAACTTTTACATCAAGCATTTTGCTACGGTTATTGCTAGGATTATACTAGTTTTCACGATCACCTAACACATTTCTAATCTGAACGATAAGAAAACCAACATTCTCTCGTGTATTATACACATTGTTTTCGTATTTCATTGCCACTACCATTACTGCTAAGATTAGTTTGATTTGCTTGTTTGTTTGTTTTGTTCAGTTTGACATCCATTCGGGTAAGATATGGCTTCATTTGAAGAAGAGCAAAAGAAACATCTACCGTTCCCAACTAATATGCCTCTTAATTTCTAACGTCTGCGGTAACTAACACTAATAGGAAAATATTTGATGAAGAACATTTCCACTTAGCGTAAAACAATAGTATACAGCCTAAATAGGTTCATTTCATCTCCATTCATCTGTGTAATGTACGCAATTTGCGCATCCTCAAAACAGAGACACGAAACAACATAAAAATAAAATGCAGGAACCGTGTTTTAGCTTACTCGCTCGCTTCACCTCACTTTCACTTCGCACTAGCTTATAGGAATCATCATAATTATAGGCACTCGATGGTAGAATCATGCTGCATTCTGGTTTATACGTTACATACAGAAGCGAATCAACCGTACATTGTCTTGTGGTGGTGACTTTAAACTTAATCATTACGCGCTAATCAGTTAGTGTTCGAAAGGCAACACACGCACACACATGCTCATGCAACATGTGTCGCGCTAAAGTCTAAACTTAAGGAAAAGAAAAGAAGTGTATATAAGAACTTAACGCTCTAAGCAGCTTTAGAACTAATAGTACATGTTTTGGTGATACCAACATTCCTCCGCAAATCATTCTAATCATTCATAGGGTTTTTTTTTTTTTTTGTTGTGGTAAGGAAAAGATGCATTTTTAGTTTTAGTCTTCGTCTTAGTTTTTTTTTCCTTCAGGCAGAGCTTGTAGGTTTTACACTCAAACCTGCACCGTAGAGGAGATATTTCGAAGATTACTACCAAGTTTAAGAAACGATGGTGTACAGACTTTAGAGCCCGGATAGAATTATGATCTTTTGTTTTCATTTTCTTATCAATGCAACTTATCAAAAAGGACCTTTGAAAAAGGAAATGTATTAGGGAGCTAAGGTACTAAGGTAAACTACTACTCCTCTCTACAGCAGCTAGACACTTCCGAAGGCTTTTCCAGAGAGGCATTCCCTAGGCCACATAGTATAAAGAAACATAAGCCATCTAAGATGTTGCAAAACCTAGCTAACGTAACAAAAAACGAAAGGGAAATGCACGGTGGCGTCCTTCCGATGCTTCTTCTATTGCACTTCCGTTGTGGGTAAAGCGTTTGAAGAAAAACGCACACTTACGACATCCATACAGACGCATCTAATCCGTGATTCTAATCTGTTTGATTCGAGCTTGAGACGAATCAAATGTCTGAAGGACTTTTTGTTTTCTTGGGTAGGTTGGTGGGTAATTGATTTGTTGGTGAGTACTCGTTTCAGTCTATAGATTCTCGATTTAATTAATCAACGTAGGAGAATGCTTACGAAGAGAGGGAAAGAGATTCTGATTCTAATGGATTTGATGGCTTCTCTGTACCTGACTTTACATGTACAGGTTTACACTTATTAACGGTATACTAATTGTTCTATTCTCCCAAAGTTGGGTTCTCTATCATCTGTTGTGTGTGTGATTGTGTGGTAATAGTGTTAAGATTAGTTAAACATATTAAAAACGAAGAAGAGTGCAACAAATAGTTAAATACTTCTAGAATTGCGGATGTGCGCTAGGCGTTTAAATAAATTGGTGGGTTCGGTTCGATGACGTCGTTAAGGTAACTTATGTTGCAACGCGCGCGTTCTTCATGCAAGAAGATACAGTTTGGACCTTGCCTAACTTCCGGTACCGGTTGGCGTGCAGCGCAACCACTAGCACGGAAGATTGATTACTAAAGGAATATAGGAGACGGTTATGATTCGATTCGATAACTGAATCTAGCCGTTGATAGATGTAAAACATGGTGGGATCAACAAATATCTGTCAACTAATCTTAATGTACTCCCTAGTGGATGAAGATTTAAAAAAACTCAGTGAACTTAGTTACCCGTTTCGTTTTTTCCCTAGCGTTTGTCTATGCTTCACAGTGGTGGTAATAGTATTAGTAGTAGTAATAATAGTAGTAGTAGTAGTACGAGCTTCCGGTGTACCTGCAGATGCTTTGATCGAGGTCACCTCTGGCTAACTGTGTTCTCTCTACGACGATTCTGACGGTGCGTTACTGTCAGCAATGATTTCACGCTTGATGGGGATGTTGTAGTCTTCCTTTAACTTACCGGGTGCTGGCACGATGACACCCTGTTGCTGGGGTGGTAGGGAGGGTGGAGCCGGTTGCGGTGAAGGTGATCGTGACCGTTGCACTGCCCGCACAACTGACGAGGGTGGTGGCGTTACTGATGCTCCTCGTTCCTCTGAGTCACGCTTCGGGCCCATGGATAGATCCTCTACGTGATCATCCTGACCCTCCACCGGTCCTGGACCGCTTGGTGGACGTTCACCACAGTCACTGCCCGTGTCATCGATCGAGTCCTGTTCCATGGGATGATCACGCCTAGCGTAGACCGGATCCGATCCATTGTGGTGATGGCCATCCCGATGAGCGGGTCCTTCAGCTAGATCTCGTTCACGTTCTCGCTGTTGCTGTTGCGCCGGATGGTGACGATCGTCCTCGGGAGAGCTCATCGAGACCGAGCGCATGTACTTCATCAAAACACTTGGGCTCGGTGATCGAGCAGTTCCGTGCGTGCCCGGGGACGTGCTCATACCATTTACAGCTGCATGAGCCGCTGCCGCAAAGGCCATCGCATGAAGTGCTTCACGGCCAGCAATGTCTCCACCGCGAGCTTCCAGTGCTTGCTGCAAGAAGGAGGGATCTAGCAAGGCAGCGGCAGGATGCGGGATCGTAGGTGGCAATCCATGATGACTGCCGTGCTCGAGCTTAATCATCCGACCAGCTTCATGGTGTGCCATAGCAGCCGCCGCCGCTGCAGCTGCTGCTGCCGATGCTTCATCGTCCTGCTGTTGCGATTGGGAAGGCATTTGCTGATGATGATCGCCCGGATGTGATCCACCGGGAGCACCACTGCCTGGGCCGAACATGTGACTCGCACCACTTAACCCGTACGGGAAGGATGCCGGACTGCCACTGGAACTCGGTGATCGTTTGAGCGCCCTGTTGATTGGACGACCGGTGGTAATGCCCAATTTCTTCACCTTGTCATAAAGGGTACGGGACGGAACGCCAAACTTGCGCGAAGCTTGCAACGCACTCATACCCTTGCGTACACACTCGATCGCGTTAAGGATGTCCGTGCGGGTGTACTGCTTGTAGCGCTTCCATTCCGGTTTCTGCTGTTGATGTGGTACGTACGAAGCCAACCGAGCGTCACCGCTGAAATTGTGCGGCGAGTCCAGCAGGTCATCATCGAAGGATTTGTCCGCGTATGGGGAATGCGATGGTTCCTTGATTGACTGATTGGGCAGAAGAAGCAGACAAAGATATTACATTAGTTAGATAAACAGTTATTATGAAACAGATATATCTCGAAGAAAGAATGCCTGTAATGTTAGCTCAATGACATTTAAGTAGTCCTTACCTTATAACCACTGCCATTGGAGTGATGACTGCTGGGTCTCTCGGGATCTGACTTCATGCTTCCTTGGATCGTTTGTATCGTGGCCACCGTTGCTGCTGCACCAGCCGGAACACCTGCACCGGATGTTTGTGAGGAGTCGGCTGGATTCGCCTGCGCCAGTACGTTTCGCAGAATTGGAGTGTCTCGTAGCATACTGGACATGGATTGCAGTTTCTTGCGCTTGAGCGGGTTCATGTCGGTGCTGGAATCATACGCCGAACTGAGCATGCTGTGCAACTGTGTCTGACCAAGTCCTGGCCAACCGGCAGCCAGTGCTGCTGCTGCTGCAGCTGTCGATGGTTGAGCAGAGGCCGAGGTAGCGCTAGAGGAACTGCTGGACTGATGCGTGGACGATTGATGGTTGCCGCCTTGTGATTGTAGTGCGATCTGTGCCGAAACCGATGATGCCGAGGAACCGGAGGTGGACTGGATGCGATGCGGAGAGGTGGCCGTGTGTGAGAAGGATGAGGAGCGGTCGCGGCTACGTTCTTCCCGTTCGCGATCACGCTCTACCGCACCAGGGCTGCGTGAGTATAGACTGGAGTAGGGCGATTTATACGAGTATGGTGGTGAGGAGCTGCTGCTTTGAGCAATCGATATGTTCGTCGAGGTCGAGATAACTGGTGATGACTGGTGCTGATGTTGATGGTGTGAGTAGTGACTACTGCTACCACCACCACTACTACTAGTCGGAGGAGTATCTTTCCACGAAGAGGACGAAGCTGTAGCACCTCCAGATCCCGCAGTCGATGAGCCTTTGCTGCTGTAGTTGTTGTTGCTAGCGAGTAGCGTTGTGGCCGGATCGCGATCACGCATCAAATGATCCACATCGACCATTTTGTTGAAGCGACCCTTCAGGTCAGCCATATCGTAAAGGCCCTTCACTTCCAGCTGTTCGGCGATCTTCATGATACGCGGAATCTGTGCCTGGGTTACGTTCACCTCACCGGTGTACATGTACTCCAGTAGGGCGCGCATCTCGAACTCCTGCACACCCGGGAACAGAATGCTACAATGATCCATCGGGACATCCTGCAGGATCGTCTGGAAGTAGGGTGAGTTGGCGGCGAGCACCACACGATGCGCCTTAAACTGCACCTGATCGTCGACGTAGATCGTGCAGTCGACGTAACACTCCATCTTGATCAGTGCATCCAGTATTTCGACGAGGTTGGATTTGTGGTTGTTCCATCGTAGACAGTATGTTTGTCCTTCGCTGCTACCCATGTTGAAGGCCGTATGTTTTGCTGTACCGTTCCTTAAGAAGCTTAGTTGCGGGTTGGACCTCGTGTCCGTTATTCGTTCTGTGAGAAAATCCGAAGAGAAAAAAACGGTAAGCATTCCAACAGTTAGTTCACTACGACAGAATATTGGATAATTTAGCAACAAAGCAGATATGTCTCTGTAGCTCTTTCAGACCCACCAACAACACTGTTCCAATCCATATCAGCTAATGACGAAACGGGTGGAAACAAAAACAACATTTGCGTCGCAAAAACAACCTTCCTATCGAACGGCGGAACCTCTCAATGTTGTTGTTTACGGGTTTTCTCGAGGTCTCATTCCGGCTCGTCCACCAGCAAGTGACGATTTTCATTCCTCCCGTTTCTCTTGGAAGTGCTGTGAGTCACGCGGAGCGGAATGTGGCGATAATCACAATCAAGGTATGGCAACCTCTCTCGCTCTCCGTAGGTCGCAACATATCATCTGATTCACGACGCACCGTAACGGAAGCATGATTGCCGAAATAGGGCTCCCGGGGCGTTATCTTGTGCCAACGTGATTGTACGTTTGTATGGGAAACTACAGGCACTATGTGCGAATATCGTGCAAAAATAACAACACACCGTCCCTCGGACACTCTGTGACGGTGCCGATTGCCATCACCCATTAGCCGGTATCCTCCCGTTCTAGTCCCGCGGTATTCCCGTCTTGTCATTCAGATGGACGTCTTATAGGTAGGTGTTGACCACCACCACCATCACCGGAAACAAATCTCTTGGAAGGGGTACGGCGCCTAACTCTAACTTCTATGCTGTGTGAGGCTTATCTGATTACTCTTTTTTGTCTTTGCTTGAAGGCGTACGTCAGAGACCGGGTCGGGTCGTGGAGTTGTGTCGAAATCGCACATCGCGTGACCACCAAACCATGCTCCGCCAATTTTAGTGTACAAATTAGAGACGAAGGAGTTGCCTTTATTGCCTCCTGTTTCTTTCTGTTTTGCGAAACATATCCTTTTGTTCTATTTAAAGGAAGGTTTCTAAAATGTACGGCAACAGGAAAACAAAAAAACGTTGAGACGATCTAATATTTGCAACGGAAATGGAAGAAAGTCAGGAGCTTTTGCAAATCCTTTCCTTTTCGGAGTTTTTCTTTTTCCTTCAGACTCAACTTTCCTTTCGATCTTTATCTTGGTTGGTGTCTGAAGTTAAGGCCATTCCTATTTGAAGGCTACAAAACCAAAATTGGAACACTTGTTCTGGACCGTTGCCACGAACGTGGGTGAAAGAGGAGTTGAAACATTTGTGCCCTCTTACTATAATCCACTTCCTGATGTCCTAATTTGTCCACAGTTCACAGTAGGGCCACATGCCGTTGCCAAATTTGTGCCTAACTCAAGTGCCAAAAGCTACGGTGCGGAGAAAGAACAATAAAAGGAAGCCAACAGAACAAGAAAAAAAAAAAACAAGATGAGAAAGGATCGCTCATCACAAAACAGAACAGCAACATGGACAAAGAAGCATGGTCCAGAAAGCTATAGAGGATTAGAGCGAACGATTTTTGCACTTTGCACGCACATACGAAGAAATCCTCGAAGACTACAGGTCAAGAAGGGATCGAAGAACAAAATAAATCAAATCTATTGAAACGTCCCTTTTCTCAACGGTTCCGATAAATGTGCAATGCGCAGGATGGAGGATTAGAAGCACACGCAAAAAAAGGGCCTACAATACGGTCAGCAGTTGTGCAATATTGAGTTAAAAGGTTATAAGGTCCTTAACTGCACCTTCTCGGGCTGTTTCCCTTTTTTTTATCTGCAGGTATAATGATCGAATTAAACGATCCAAGTTGTTGGCGGAGCTTGAACTGGTTGTGGAACGATCCGATCCTGGACAAACATTCCCTGGCGACCGTGTCCGAATTCTCATCGGTAAGATCGCACGCACCAGCACCATCATCATCAACTTCAACGCTATTATCGCAAGCGTAATGATTTATTGACAAATGCTTCTAGCATGGGATCGAACGACCCGTAGATGATGGTTCATGATGGAAAGGGACGGCACCGGCATACCAGCACCCGGGCTCGCACTGAATCCCTGTTAGGGATAACAGGAACCCTTGTCGATGTCCTACCATTAATTACCGCTCACTACGAGCGAAATGATGTTGCGAAACGTCGGACCCTCAAGGAATGGTAACTCCGGCAGCTAGCCGGCAGCAGTTTTGCAATTCCACCGACTCCTCACAATGTTCCCGTGTTGACGTCACCCACAAAAATCAAACCACGTTAACCTAACATCACCGATCGGTTGGCATTCCCACGGCTATGCAGTTCCATT
Source organism: Anopheles culicifacies (assembly GCA_000473375.1). Taxonomy (NCBI): domain Eukaryota; kingdom Metazoa; phylum Arthropoda; class Insecta; order Diptera; family Culicidae; genus Anopheles; species Anopheles culicifacies. The sequence continues at coordinate 33,323 of KI422789.1, forward strand.
GCAGTTGCACATCCTCCGCATCGCAAACTCTTCAAATTCAAAGATCATCAGTTTGATTGCGGTTCGTTTCTCCGTCTCTTCTTCTCTCTCTCTTATTATGTTTGTCGCTCTGGGACGAATCTTTGGCATCCCTTTTTTTTCTTCGCTGTACTTCACTGGCTGCTTCCTCTATTGCCGAGAGGGCAAGAAAGGGCACAAATAAACTATCACTTTGCCATTGTTAGCAATGCATCGCCATTGTGACCCGGAGCTGTGATTTGGGTTTTGGCCGTGCTGAATACCACCAACGGAGGAGATAGAAAGCCGTAGAGTTTAATTCCGCCAGGGAGAGATGGAAAGAAGAAAAAAAAAACTCAGTGCTACTTCTCTGAGGTTAAAGATCCTCAAAATAAAAGGGTAGAACGTCTTTTCTATTGCATTCACATTGGGTTCGTTACGCACAAAAGAAAAAAAAAAACGATGATGCACTTTGGTGCATTCGGAAAGATCATTAAAAATAGAGGGGGTAGAGAGCTACCTTATGCAAATTTCGTCCCAGAGGAATAGATCTTCATTCCCAGGATCAGAAAACTTTTATGCAAATTCTAACTCACTTTCGCACCGTTCTCACACTGAAGATATCATAAAAGTGAGATCACATTAGAAAACAAATACGTTCCAAAGTGGTGACAACGCTAGACATGCCTCAACGGCAACGACAACGAGAAGTTGCATCAGAGTACGAATTACGTCGAAAAGATCCGGGCTGCACAATCTCCCGATTTTGCTTGAAGTTGATAATGATACTTGTGCACAATCTCGTACGACGTTACTCACACATTCCGGCCCGTATCTTGTGTAAATGTGAGCTATCTGACATGCAACGAATGTTTGTCTGATCTCAAATACCAATACCCTAGCGTGCACATGCAAGGCCATAACATAGCTTGTGTCCTTTTGCTTTGCCGTCGCAGATATTTCGCTAGTACTTCCATTGAAAGCTGTACCAAAAACTCGCTGAAGGAAAACTCCAAAAACCCAAAAGATCAAATATCCAAACACGATGTCCAGGATTCTTCGAACGAAACAACATCCTTCGGGAATATGCATCTCGGTTTGCAGTTCCATTTTCAGGACCAGAAAGCCAACCGTACGTAAACATCTGAACATACATACAAAGAAGTTGTCTGCTGTATGTCTGTTTTTTTGCTGTCTTTCTCACAGCCAAACGCAATTGTGCAATGGGTGTAGTTTTGTCTTTAGAGCTGACCTAATTCTTGAGCAGACGGCAAAAAAATGAGTGCGTTTGGCTTTCTCCTTGAGACACTCGCTAGATAGAAGTAGATAAGGATTTTGGAAAACATTGAAGACAACTTACCTTCTGTAGAATTGCTGTTGGTAGCTCTAAATCGTCACTTCCAGGATCGCTTCATTTAGACAAACGAACAGGGTACGTTTAGACCAGAGTTCACGTTCATCGCACGATCGTCTTAACACACCAGAGCACACCAGATTTTTAAGACGTTCACACACGGGGGAGTTGGAATGGAACAATTCACGTCGTGTCACGGTGGGATAAAACCTTAGCACTAAGTCACCGTTTTTGGGGAGTTTGGGGGAGTGAAAAATTTTGATAACCTCAAGCACAGCTAGGTCCGAAAAAGTTATTGCAGAAATGGGGTTTTCTTGTGTTTGAAGAAACGTTTTGACAGGCTGAGATCCACGAACCCGGAAGAGTAATGAGCTAATCCGGTTATGCAGTTGCTGCACTCGTGACTTTCTGAAGTTCTAGCCTTGTTGTGTCGTTAGATATATGTTTGCTGTGCGAGGTGAAGATGTTGCTGTGAGGTTTTCCCTTTACGAGACTAAAGGTATAGGGAGAAGGAAGGAACTTGAAAGAGCGAGGGCGGGAGGAAGTGCTTTTAAGGCGACGCGCGCAACTTTCTACGCCACTGTTACTTGCACGTGCACAATGATTTACGCCTTTTCTTCCTTTTGCTTCTTGCGCGTTGCTTCGTTGTATTCGTTGCTGGTTGCTGCTTTCTACTGCTTCGTTGAGGACGGTTCTTCTCACTCACTAAAGACTTGGCAAACCGTTTTTGCAATGTTTTGTCTGCCTTATGAATTTGCTTCTGTTGTTGTATGTTTTCGATTTGTTTTTTGTTTTCTTCCACAAAACACACACACACAAACACGGTCGTTTTTTTTTCTTCTTTTGCTTCTGTTTGTCACTAATGTTTCGTTATGTTTTTTTTTTCGCTTTTATGTGATAATTCTGTTCGCTTGATTCGTTTTAACCATCGTGCACTTTGCACCGTACTGCACGGTTCCACTTGCACTGCCACTTACTGCACACGTGTTCCACTTTCCGTGCGAACATACTTCCGGACCTCCAGCGGTGGGGCAGGTCGTCTGCGCAAACTTCCGTCTGTTGTCGGCTGGTCGTGTGATCATCCACCGGAGGCGGGATGTTACTTTAAGCCGAACGGTACACACCTACGACAAGAAGGGAGATATGATCGCCGTTAGAAGAAGCACTTTTGCTTTGCTTTGCACTTGCTTTACGTTCGAACAGTTTCGTACCGATTTTCATTTCCTTCTAATAATTCTTTTTTCGATCGAGTAATAATGCACTTTTCGTTACACCGACGGACGCGTGTTGGGTGGAATTTTTAAATGCAATTTCGATTCGTTTCCCTATCTCCTTATCGGACACACTCTGCAACAAAACTGCACATGCAATTTTGCACTTTGGCCCGTTTTGATGGAGCGCGATACGGAGCTATCGGGACGTATGGTAGTCGATCGGACGTGTGCTTGCCAATGAGCGGACTTTTCGCTTCTGATTCCGAGAACGGTTGCGGCCAAAACCAGAGCCCACCGAAAATCGCCGAAGTCAACCCACCTAGCCGCTGCGGTGCAGTTGGAAGAGCGAGCTCTTCACCCGAAAAAAAAGCAACGGTTCGTGCACTCTGCACACGAAGACCTCCTCGCTATGTGGCACTCTTCTTCACTCCCCTTTCCGTCGTCAGTCGGTCCCGCTCTAGCTTGGGTGAATTTTCCTTCTGCGCGCAAGGATGTTTGCGTACGCGATCCTTTTCCAAAATGTCACTCACTCGAACAATGTTTTCTGTCCCTTTTCTGTCCCTCAGCTTGAAACCAACCTTCAGTAGGGCAGCTCGGTGAGTGAATCTGTGGCCCTTATTTGCCCACTCTCTTTCTCTCTCACTCACGCTCGTTCCTCTGCGCACAGGAACCCACGAACGAGGCGCATTTTTATGCTGCACCGCGCAGCATCGCAATGGGTGGGAAAAGGTAAGACAAACCGTGTCTAGTACAAACTCTATCGTCTCACTTCTGCACAAGACTGTCCCTCTCGTGTCGCCTTGCATCAGTGTGGCCCTTTTCGTTTTGTGTGCCCTTCGCACAACATAGTTTTTTTTTCTTATGGAAGGGTCTGCCGGTTCGTCACTCATCCACTGTTCGGAGTGCGTTCGGTAACGTCACCTTCCCTTTTTGCTTCCACTGTCCCGTACACTCACGCGTTCACTCACGCACACCCGAATAATGCACGCGAGCAAATTCTACTGCAACGGGCAACATAAACGGGCAACCCAGCATAAAGTTGTAATTCGGAGGTGGGGGAAAATCTATGTCGATCGCTGCGGGTCGCAAAACGTTACTGGAGGGGGGATCCGCGCGTGTACGATGCATCGCGATGCGTGAGTTCTGCTTCTAGGCGCAACGATCGCGCGAACAAGTGAAACGCACCCCGATTGCGTGAGTGACGGGATGCATTTTTCGGTTTCTGCACGAACAATGTGAGCGGATGAGAGGAGCATGCTCAGGGGGTAGGGTGGAAGTGGTGTGGATGTGAATGGAATGGCCAGCATATCTACACGCACACACACATTGATACAAAGTTGAAAGCAAACAGGGCCAAATTGCTGTTGTCGGAGGCAAGTTTCATCACAACAAGACGCGATAGAGAAGCACGAGAAGTATCTATCGCATTTCGGCGCTCTATCTATTGCTTCTATCTTTTCATCCAACGGATGCTTAATTTATCTCTCTTCTTCCTTCCTTCGTTCTTGTTTTCTTTTTTCTTTGTCTAGCCCCTCTGCGTGTGTGCAACCGGAGGTCAGCATTCGACGTGACACGCCACGTCGATTATATTGGCGCATTCGTTGACCATAATCGTTAGCATCACACCAAACCAACACTGGTACAGGTCCATACAAGTGCAATGTAGGAGAGTTTCTGATATTGTAGAGCAAGTTTCTATATGAGCTGATTCGTATTTAATGTTGATTTAATTTTTGTTTTAATTCTTACAATATTTAAACACCATATAGCACATCATATGATTGAGATGATCTAAATTTTCCAAATAAAATTTAAAAAATGTCTGCAAACCATTTTTTACAAAACAGCAATCAAAAGAAAAACTCAATTTTAATCAATTGTATTTTAATGCCCAATGCTTTTTGCTAATATTTGTAGATCCGAAGCGGGCGCCTGGTGCCTCACGAAACAGGTGCCATTGGTAAGCGTTGTTTTTTTAAATGTCAATGATTTATCGCTGTCTTTATTCATTGCAAATATTTTTTAAATTTGCTTTATATTATTTTTAAGTGCTTAAGTGCTTGTTTTTCTAATTCTTATAAAAAATTATTTGGCAGTATTATATTTCTGGTATGATATTTTTCATTAAATTAACCAATTAGTGTGTTATTAAAAAAGATCTACGTCTCTTTTAAAGATTCTGTGTAAATTTCCAGTGCATGAATGAAAATTTTGCAATAACATCTAAATAGTACCATAGTCGTTCTCAATGAAATCAACTAACCTACCTCCAAAAAGGCCATTTTAAGCCAAGGTGTCCTTCTTAATACTCGTTTCGCCTGCTGTTACGCCTCTTTTTAAAATCTTTCTTTTTATACATTTAAAAAAGCAATACTCCCAGCAATCTGTCGTACCATTAGGTAGGTTTGCCCTTTTTTCTAGGTAATTCGCGCACTGCGCTTACATAATTATGAATGAGAACGGGGTAAAAAGCGTGGAAAGTGAACCTAAAAGGGACAAATTACCCATGAGAAAGGGTACAGCAACGCCAACACAATGGCAAAAATTGACAAATTGAACGATCGTTCTGCTATACGTGTGCAATCTTGAGATGAAAATAAGGGTATCCATGGTATAAAAGCAGGGAAAACCTAAACTTCACATCCCCGCTGCTGATGATGGGGTTAAAAACCTTAGGAAAATGATATCGGTAGAGTGCAAAGATTTGTGCTCGAAGAAAAAAGGAGCTGAAAACATTGCACACAAAAGGATTACAACCCACGTTCCCTATTTTGTTGCTTTCAACCGAACAGGAACGATCGAAATCATCAAAGACACTTCAGAAGGAAAAAGTTCTGCTTGTTTTTTTTTTTTGCTCCTTTTACCCTACGATCGTTCGATCCTCTTCAGCATTCTTTTTCCTTTCCCTTCCGGGCATTTCGTTTTCTCTGTTTATGACACTCTCAAACCCACCGACCAAACCGGAGGGGGTGTGCAGGGCCTGTGGACAAAAGGGAAGAAAATTGCACATACACATTATTTGCTTCCATTCAGATTCACTCGAAAGGAGAAAAGTGCATATATACCCGCTGTGGGTCGATTATGGTACCTTTAAATAACCACAATAAAAGAAAGGCATAACAACATTGCAGTGCTGCGCTAATGCTGCGGCATTTCGCTCACTGCTGCCGTTGCTGCGCTGCTTGGGGTAAAGACTGATGAGGCAATTTCCTTTTTTTCCCTTCTCTGTTGCATTCTCTTTTCTTCTTTTGTCTACCATCGATCCGGCTGTTGACAATTTCTTTAATACAATAGGAAAAATGTCACCGGGAACAACAGAACTCAGCATTGAAGAAAAGACACAGTAGGGGCTGATGGAAAGTGATTCGATTGTAATTTTTGGCAATGTTTAAGCGCAATACAATAAGCTTTTCTTCCTAGATGAGTATCGAATGAGGGTAGAGATCGCATGTGTTCTGTGCTTTAAAATAGCACTGTGTACCTAATTGATATCGATCGAGTATTTAATTGTTTGAGTTCGAGATATTTCTTTTGTTAGAAGAGAAATTCTATATTTATTTTTTAAACGAATCTAAAATACCTTATACAAGTCGAAAAGTGACAAATAATCAGCTAATATTCATATGCTAATAGATTACAATTTCCCACAAATGCTCTGCTTCGAGCAGATGCGTTCAAATTCGGCTACGGGTTTCGGGGTCGTGCACGATCACGCCTAACTGTGCGCGATAAGAGATCGCCTAGAAATGAGTATATTCACCCATACCCTCGCACAAACACACAAACACGCCTGCCTGCACACAATACGTGCATTGACTCGCATTGCATATCTCACGCATCGTCACACGCGCTCTTCGACTTCGACGCTACTCCCTATACCTTCGGTGCGTATATACGCACGTACAGCAAACCTACGCAAACACTGCAGAACCAGTTCTAATTTGACAGCCCACAGTGAAGCAATAGTGCGTTCCCTCCCCCTCCCCCCACTGGCTACACTTACTCTCCCTCATTCCAAATTCACGAGCCCACAGCGTAACATTCGCGGTGCATCGCGGTGGAAGTGCGGATGAGGAAGCTTCTGGACAGTTTGGAATCGAATTTTGGACGGTCAATGCACTTTGAGGTTTTCTCGTCGAATTGGTGATGTTTGTGTGTGTTTTTTTTTTGCCCATCATTGTGCGTCCCTTTCTAGAGCTCTACGCATTTACGGGGTGGCAATGCACCGGGCGGTCAATTGAACCGCACAGATAGGTGGCGGCCCCTCGAACGAAGGGCCTCTGATGAACGTGAACGTTGGAACGATGGTTTCTCTGTTACTGGAAGTACGTACGAATGTTCTCTACCAATCGGTGTCTGGTTACATCATTTTGCTGATTAGGGATCGTTGTTACACTAATTGGTTGCTCAAATAGTTTGTAATTATTGATAATTCTTCAAACACAGCT